>JARQZJ010000033.1:8610000-8699221 GCA_030704895.1 Henosepilachna vigintioctopunctata | reverse complement strand
ATTATGTTTCCAGAGCACTTTGTATGCCCATGGATTAGCATTTATTTTACATTCGAAATATACATCGTCCCCTTCCTCTATATCATCCGGATTTAAATTAGATCCAAGAGTGAGAACCGGTGTAGCGAATATCTAAAAATTCAAAAACACATAATGTGTATATCAGTAATAAAGTTCATTGATAATTCCTTGATGTCTTGGTTGAAACATGGTGCAATAATAATTTAATGTAATTAAAAACACTCTGATTAGTTCCACAAAATCATATTGATTGCTTGAAGTTTTTTTCTGGATGTTACCCAATTTAAAAATAAACTCAGTTTACTTTTTCAACCTGCACAATTTGAATCAATTATTAAGAAATTAAGAGTATTGTGAGAAAATAAGCCAAGTTTGTTCATTCAAAGAGTTTCTATATCAGAATTATTTTTTCATAATGAAAGATTGTTTAAGCGGATACAATTTTTTGTAATAAAACAACAATGCTTCCGTTCTCTACATAACATGTAGAGAATATATATATATATATATATATATATATATATATATATATATTGACTTTTAATTCAGTCAATTATATATTTTGCAATGAAAGTAATAAGGGGAATATATTGTAATACAGTACTCATTATGTAGTATAGAATCACAGTGAAATTACAGTAAGAAACACCACTATTTCATGAGGGGCCATAGAAGTAATTACTGCTAGAGAACATTGTTATTTTGAAGTAAATAGCTTACTAAGTAGAAACTGACAGTTGAACACAAATGGGATGTATAAGGAATGATAATAGTTTTAAGAGGCCCTTAACATTTAAAGAAATCAGCGTTAAATCTCAGATAAGCTAATGTTTTGGAGATAGTTCAAATTTTGTTTATCAGTTATTATACTTTGGTTATCAGTCATACATGTTTTCACTTACTTCAAAGAAATTCGCCCAAGTTCAGGTTTTTTTCATAATTTTTTTGTTGAAAAAACAAATTTGAAGTTCGTTTTCTTATCTCTTAACCCTCATTCCTGAGATTTTATGGAAAATTTGAGAGACAGGTTGCAGAAAGTATAAGATGCCATGCTCGATCAGATTGGACATTCTTTCTCTAAGCTGCAGTTGATGCTTTGCTCTTAGAAGTTATTAGTGCTTTTAGTGGTTTTTTTCCCAAATTTTACCATTTCCTTGACTCAATTTTTTTCAGTATAGACAATAGCTAGTGATTCATATAGTATGTTTGAGTGAATTATTTGATAGTCAATTGTCTTGGTAATTTTCATGTTTTTGCTATTTTTATTTTCTTCATTTTTTCTAATTCTTGAACAAATTTTTATCAACAATATTTCATTGTATATATAAAATTTATTGAGTGAAAAAGGAAATAATGTTTAGTATCATATCTAATTAGTTGCTGTTTGAATTTGGCATATAATTCAGTTATTATAATAACAGTTCATTTTATGAAAAATTCATACAAAGTGCTGTTGACTTTAGGTCCTTCACCCTGGGCATTATAATACTTCCTTGTTCTCAGGACTATTTATTTCAAATAACGTTAAATATAGGTCTTTAGAGGTATTATATTTCTTCGTTTTCAGAAACCATTTACTTTAATTAATTGTATCAGTAGTTATTTCAATATTTCGATAATACGATTTCCAGTACTCATAACAGTAATTCAGATTTCAGATTTAAAGAATATTCATTTCAGAACGTAAATTATTTTATATCCTTCTCGCATATTTTTTTGTTGGAAACTACATATGGTGTTCTCCTTCAGTAAATTTTCAGAAAGATTCCTTTTATTTATTTCGCACATTTATTTTGATTTTAGTACAATTTTTGAATGATTCAATTAGTTATTGTAATATTTTTAGGGTTTAAAAATACTATAAAGTTTGATAGTTCTACTTTTACCTTTAACCTGACTGTACAAGTCAGACGGATTGACAATTCGGTAGCTCAGAGTAGACTATCTGTCGTTTAGTAGTTATTTTGTCCGGCACCTCCTCTACGTCAATTCTTAGTAGAATATTACAGCAATATTTTTTTCTGAAACCGTATTTGTATTTTAAATTTACCACAAGTTAAAATATTTTGCCTGGACTGCTGCATTCTACGCACAACGGAGATTATATTAATGCGGATCATATATTATAACACTCCTCGTACTCTTCTCTTGAAATAGTTGTTTTTTCTGAAAATTATTGCGACTTATCGTTGCCTCAACCGATGCATCCTACGCACAACGGGCATGGCATCAGCAGTAGCCGATGTATTAAAGTTTACTATAAGAAATCTATTCTTTCAGTTCTCCGGCGTGGAACAGTAAGTACTGACAGTTTTTTGTAATTCTATATTATGGAAGATTTTCTGTTTTTCTCCGAGTTAACTGTGATGAAATATATGGTTTTATTTTATCTTATTTTAGGTTTTGAAATAAATCAATCCTCCAACTTCTAAACGCAAACTTGTTGCTTTATTAACCTCTTAAACTTATTGTCATCTTACATTCATAGAAATATATATTCCAATGATATTTCATAGAACATCGTTTCAAGCTAAGATTTGATTTTTATGGTCATTACATTTTAAAAAACTAAATAGTACTCAACACCTTGTCCTAATGACCACAAAAAATTAAACAATAAATTCACTCAAAGGTTTCATGCCATTTTCCTTCAAACATTTTGTAAAACATTCATTCCATTTCATTGGCGCTTGTTTCAACCCATATAATGACTTCTTGAGTTTGCATATTTTTCCTTCTTGTTTATCATATCCCTCTGGTATATTCATGTAGATATCTTCGGTTATTTTTCCGTAAAGGAATGCCGTCTTGATATCGAACTTTTTGAGTTTGAAGCTTCTTTTTACTGATACAGCTAATATCATTCGTAGAGAACTGATATTAACTACAGGACTAAATACCTCTGTATAATCAAGACCCTTTTGTTGTTGACATCCTCTCACTACAAGTCTTGCCTTATAGGTCCCGTCATCTTTAATTTTAAATACCCACTTATTTGTAAGTATTTTTGTGCCCTTAACTTCCCTTTTGTCTATATATTCCCATGTCTGATTTTTCTCTAAAGATCCTTTCTCATCTTCTATCGCTTCCTTCCATCTGTCTCTATCTCCACTTTGCATTGCCTCATTGTATGTCAGCATAACATAATCATCATAGTACTTTGATTTCTTAATTTTTCTTCCTAGTTTGGTCCTAGTATCTTGCCTTTCGGTTGAATTCCCTTGTCCCAAGTTCAAGTCTTCTTCATCATCGTTGTCTGAACTTTCTTCATACAAGTATTCTATTTAATTTTCACGAACTGGTGTTACATTTTGTTGTTCCCTGCTGTTTTCTGTCCAAGTATCTTGTTGAATACATTCTGATTCAATGTCTTGTTGTGCTTCAATGTCGTTTTCTTGTTGATTGTTGTCTTGAATACTCCTATCACATTCTTCGTTTTCTGCCAATACATGTTCATTTAACTTCCATCTTACCATATTTTCATTTTTATTTTCCTTCTTTTCAAATACAACATCCCTTCTTATAATTATTCTTTGCTTTCTCTCATCCCATAGACGGTATCCCGTTGGTGCATATCCCACGAACAGAAATTTTTCACTTCTGCTTTCTAGTTTTTTTAGATACCCTAAGGTTTTAGCGTATACTTCTGATCCAAAAATTTGTAGTCTTTTTAGATCTGGCTTATTACCCGTCCACATCTCTATTGGTGTTGAATCAAGGGATAAAGACTCTGTTGGACTTCGATTTAGGATGTATGCCGCAACCCTGGCTGCTTCACCCCAAAACTTTTTATTTACGTTTATGTCAAATAATAGAGTTCTTACTTTTCTATCAGCGTTCTGTTAAGACGTTCAGCTTTCCCATTCAATTGTGGTGAATAAGGTATAATGGGATCCATAATTATACCTTTCTCTTTACAGTAATTTTCTAATCTAGTATTTATATATTCTCCACCATTGTCACTCCTTATCTTTTTCACTTTAGTGTTTTTATCTCTCTCCATTTCTTCAACATATTCTTTTATATAATCAGTTGTCTCACTCTTGTATTCTAGAAGTTATATAACTACATAATGTGTATAATCGTCCATTAAAGTTAGAATATATTTCTTATTGTCCCATGTTGTTGGGTCTATTGGTCCACATAGATCCGTATGAATGATTTCCAGTGGTCTATCAGCTCTTGTTCTTTCTGTACCTTGAACGGAGCTCTCACCTGCTTTCCTTTCATGCAGATCTCACACGGTGTCTCAAAATAATCGCAATCTGTTGATTTAATATCCTTTCCTGTTACCATTTGTTTATTGATAAGCTTCTTCATATCATTTATATTAATGTGCCCCAACTTACTGTGCCAATTTTTTACTTTTTCTTCATTCGTTGTAACGAGGAAAGTTTCATCATTGTGGTATTCTTGTGTGAGTTCTATCATGTACAGACCTTTCTCGTTCTTAGTTCCTTCTAGTATTGTTTTATTTCCTTCATTATGTATACCTTTTCACCTTCAAATACTACCTGACCTTGATTTTCTGTGATAGCCTTTACTGAGAGAAGGTTTTTGCTTATGTCCGGTACAAACAAAACGTCCTTCAATTTGCATTCCTTCGCTTCAATTTCTCCAACTCCCTTAGCTGTGATTTTAGTACCCTTCTTGGCTACACATATTTCACTGTCATCTTTCAGGAGATTTTTGAACAACTTTGGATCATTCACCATATGGGCAGTACTTCCAGAATCTAAGACGAACATGTTTCGACTAACTTCTGTGGAACTGCTGCTTTCTGTTAAAAAAGAAACTTTACTAGTACTTTGTTGGTCGGTTTTAGTATTATTCCCTTGTTTATCCCTAAAGTAACAGTTATTTTCTGTATGGTTAGATTTCTTGCATATTTTACATTTTACTTCCTCAGTTATATGATGACTATTATTTCTAGCTTGATTTGCATACCGAATTTTTTCATTGTATGTAGAGTTTTTATTTTTACTTCTGCAAAAACGAGCAATATGTCCCACCTTTTTACAAATATAACACGTTTTGTCAACATTAGAACACTGAAAAGCTACAGGTGTTCTCATTTCTTGATTTTTATTCATAGTTTCTTCTGATAGCAATCTTGATTTTTTATTATTATTTTTTTAGCATTATTTTTATCTGTCTCATAACATGAATGAAATCGTTATTGTTTTTTTTAATATGATGTTAATTGAATAAATTCAATCATTTCCTAATTCAATTTTTGCATTATATACTCAGATATTAAGAATTAAAATTTTGTCATTGAAATAAAATTTCTCAAGTAATCCTCATCTAAATAATTTCATTTTTCGGAAGAGAAAGATTATTCTGAAATTGTATTTCCAATCTTAGTTATCATAATTAATCAAAAATTTTTTATAACTGTTGAAATAAAATTTTAAAAGAGACAAAACTAGAAACATTATTTTTGATTAGATTAACGCCGTTATATTGTACAATATATCCAAACAAGCTTTCTGTAAGTGAATATTCCTATACTTCTAACTAGATAATGTAGATGGCGGGTGCGATAAACCTCACGAACGTCCACGAAGCTACCTACCGCTTCATTTTTTACCCATATATTTACAACATGGCCGAAAATCACAGTCACAGTTATTTCAAATATGTAGTCACAGGTGTGACTCGTGATTTACAAATCACAGTGATTAAATCACTGTGAAGTGAAATATCGCTCATCTCTAATGTTGATAACCGTCGTAGGCACGACCAGAGAGCTGTTCTAAGACTCTCATTTCTAAGTTCAGGGATCTGTCACTCTCTCTGAGACTTCCTCTTCTTTCGAGATCAACAACAACAACCACGTGTCGAAAAGTTTGTTCTTTACAAATACTGATAATTATAAGTCTAAATACTAGTGTCGTTGAATATTTCCACTCATAGAATAATATATCACAACCGTTATAAAGTGTTTATAGTTGTTCACTGTTAATAAATTATTTTAGGAATATTGGTATTATCAAATTACTTGAAGTACCCTTCGTAACAATAGTATCAAAATAACAAATACTTACAGAATACATTCAGTTTGACAGTGGCTTCTACTGATCCACGTCGCACCAATTTGTTGATTGCTCGACATGTCAATTTTAGACCATTTTCATGACGTGTTGGAATAAATGAAAGAGTAGATGTGGTTACGTTGCCATTATTGGATTCCTTGAAAATAATGAATATTTGATAATTATTTTCTTAATATAACACACAGAGACACACACACACATACTTATATATATATATATATATATATATATATATATATATATATATATATTATGTAGTAGGCAATCTGTATAAGTTGGTATTCAGTAATTCCGTAAAACCAAATATTGCCCGCAAAGCGTTTTAATACTTAATACTTAATCATTTATGAGCAAATTATACGATTTGTTAACGAAGAAATTCAAGTTGAAAATAATTTTATTGTGGATAGTATGTCCACTGTTTTAATGAAGGATAAAATTAGGTAATAAATTGTTAATCATTTATATATATATATATATATATATATATATATATATATATATATATATATATATATATATATATATATATATATATATATATATATATATATACATAGTTTCAGGATTCACAAATCATTCAATACTAACTAATGAATACTGAGACTCTTAATCGAATTCGATTACATTCGATTTCATTACTCAGTATTTACTAGTATTAAATGATTTGTGAATTCTGAAAGCTATACTTTTGCCCGCTGCGGCGTGATCTGGAGCGATTAGGCATGGGACTATTCCTACACATTGCGGACAGTTTTTTTGTAGTGTTCGAATGAAATGTCTACAAAGCCTTACACTCGCGCTACTGTTATGAGTAGGAATCTTGAACGATAGGGAGAGTTAATGCGTCTTTTTTCCGATAGAGGGAGCTCACGTGAATATTTCACTGAGAAAAAGGATAGGATATAGGACCTATGGGCGTTTTGAATGTCATCGATTCTTGATTGATAAATTAAATATGGACTGTTGATTCATAATAATGATGAAACAATGGTATCCTATTATCATTCAACAAGATCGATGAATTTTTCGAAACGCTCTTAATATTCACTCTCAAAAGTGATGGGTTCGTTTTCGTTGACAACGTTTGTGTAGACAGCTCCCTGAGAGTTTTATTTGAAATATTTTGATTAAGAGTCTCAGTATTTACTATATATATTTATATATATATATATATATATATATATATATATATATATATATATATATATATATATATATATATATATATATATATATATATATATTCACTCCAGACTCTTTTCCAGAAGCTTTTAGTTTTCTACCATGTGGAATACGAAGGTGCCGGCGCAAAATAATAAAGTTGTTACTCACACTCTGATTGTAGCTGTAGCGTGGAGACCTTAGTTCCTTGCCTTCAATAAGCCAGACTATTTTAGCTGGCGGCCTCGATCCATAAGACTGGCACGGAATTTCATACCTTCTGTCGGCAGAAAGAGGATTGTTACTGCTGAGAATTTCAACTGCAAGTGGGCGAACTGAAACATAATAAAGCCGCAAAATGAATACTCTACAAAAAATTATTCTCTTTGATATCACAAGAACGTAGACTTTGACCTAAATATTATTCAATCTCTCAGAAATAAGGTACTTAGTTATGTTATGAAATATGTTATTGTATATGTTATGGACCAAAAGACTGAGGAAGGAATTATTCGTAATGCCCGGGCATTATAAACTATATACAAATACATTGAACCAAGTGATTAATTATTATTTAAACTTCTTTATTTATCACATCGTCTGGTCAATATGAATATTACTACGTGTCGTTTGCGTAATTTGATGATAATTTTATCATCAAATTTGTCCAAGAGTCGTCGTGATGGTAAAAATTATTTTAATGTTTTTAATGGATTTACATTCATTAGAAACGGTCGGAAATATTCAAAACTTCTTCAATGTAGTTAATATTCTATGCTGCAATAATAGAGCTCATAGCTGAAATCTAGATGATTCTAAATGTATTCCAGATAATTCCAATTGTTTGATGTTCAGTTTATTTTGGATCTAATTTGAAAAATATACTATGCTGTTGGAATTAATTGGGACAAAGGATAAAAAACAATGTTTTCGTAAAATCCTACCTTTTAATGAAGTAAATATATACAAAATAGCGTAAATTCTTCATAACAATATGAAGTATATCCTCTTTTCGCCGAAATAACTTCTTGAACTCGTCTAGGCATCGATTCTTCAATTCGTCATCATGAAACCACACCTAAATTGCACTTATAATCATTTTTTCTTCTGCAGTGCAACCCATTTCTGCCAGTCGTTTTTTAAATATTCCATAAATTCTCAATGGGATTGAGATCAGGTGAATTTTCCGGTCAATCGAGTACTTTTATTTCATTATCACGCATAAAGGCTCTTGCACTTGTTTGGAATTGTGGCAGGGAGCCAGGTTATGCTGAAATGTTCCATCGACCGTTCCCATGAATGGGACATTCCTGGTGAGCAATATTTCCATATATTTCACTGAATTCATCATACCTGTTATAGGAGCTAATCGTCCAGTGCCATTGGTTGTGAAAAAACAATGAAACATTTGTTTCGAAGGTTTATTGTTTGCTGGATGTGATCAGGCCGCAAAGTTTCCCCATCACTTCGTCTAACAACACTTGATTTGTACGCTTGAACAAACAAATGTGTCTCATCACTAAAAACTACCTTCTTCCAGTCGTCCACAGTCCACGCATGGTACGTTTTGGCTCATGCCAAACGTTTCTTCATCATTTTCTGGGTAAGCAGTTGCTTTCTCGGATTATAACAATTTGTCTGTTCTTAGAGTAGTTTTGCGTTTGCGGCTACAGTTTCCTTTTCTTTTTGGAGACGCTGAGCCACTTTCTTCAAATGTTTTCAAAATTCTCGAAACGCTGGACTTTCCCACACCAAGAGCTTCAGCTATATCTCTTACAGTCATTGATGTGTGTTCATTAAGCGCGATAATTTTGGAGCACTTCCTCGGAGTGATATCCCTCTTTGGTGAAGACAATACAGCACGCATCAAAATTGAAACCACCAACTGTCGCACCGGTAGGCTCACAACTGAATTGCTGGCGAGGTAAAACCGGTCAGAATGTAAATGATGGTCAAGGTCGAACTCTCACGTCACCTCAGGTAGTAAACAAGCAGCTGCGTGGGTGTTTGGGTGACCCTAGTACTCACATACTTACTACAGTAACATAAACGAAGAAAAAAAAATGTTTGTCCCAATTAATTCGAACAGCATAGTAAATGATAGTAATGAAACATATTTTCTGTTATTGCTTATTTTTCATAATGCCCGGACATTATGTTAAATCATCCATTTATCACTTGGTCCATTACATATTCATATCTAATAGCTTTTGTTGGTGCCCAATCGAAGCGAGACGAGATTTGATCTGAGACTGAGATTTGAAACATCCCTCACAGTCAACTTTGGGATTTTCTATAAAGTGAGTTGTTTTCTTGAATACATTTAGCATCTCGTATGCGTTAAGAGGCTCTTTGCCTAAATGGGTAGAAATACATACCCTTAAAGTATTTATTTATGTGAATTCAGATTGATAATTTAGATGAATAAATGAATTTATATTATTTATTTATCCTACTCATAATTCTGTAAATAATTTTGTGGGCTCAACGAAAATGGCCTATTATATTCACTTCAAATTTTGAAAAAAATCCATTTGATATTCAGAAAAGATTCATCATAACTAACTTCAAAACTATTTATCATGCAAATACTCAACACCATTTCATAATAATTATAATTTGAGAACTATGAGATTTTTTATAGTTATGAAATTATTGATCTTATAATCAATAATAATACAATACTTTAGTTGTTCTGTTTCCTATTTTGAAAATAATTGAAATAATATATAATATACATATAATAACACATAAGAAATATTGTGTAAATATCTGCTAAATAATGAGTTGTTTCATTCCTTGATATTTGAAAATGAAAACCAGCCTTTCCCATATAATTAGGTGATAAAAAAGCGTTTCATTTGTAGGTTAGGTATATGCATAAATATAACAATTAACAATAGTAATGATTACTGTGTCTAAATGGAAAATTTCAGAATTAGAAATATAGAAATTTCAAAATATAGAAAGAGCATTTTATAGGAGATACAATGGTTTCGATAAATATGCAAATTTCATAAGAATTACTTCAGTAATCTTTACAAATTAAAAGAGTCACGAATAATTCAAAACAAACGCCACTTTCAATCAATTGTTTCCTTCTTTTATTGTTATTTCAGATTTTATTGGATAAGAAGACAAAATATTCTATTTCTGAAATCATGTATGTATGGACGAAGTCTTCGATACAATTTTTGCTAAAAATACATTTTCATATAATTATTATTATTCTGTATAATTTTTGAAACCTGAAAAAAATTAGGCACGCATCGAAATTGGTAGTAATCCAATTCGAAACAAGGCGTAAACAGTATTTTCATTGAATAAATTTAGCTTTCTGAATGGACATGCTCGTATTTTACTCACAATGCATCTCAATTTTAGTAGTTGATTGTAATGGTAGGCTCATATTATTATTGGAAGCTTGGCATGTGAATGAGGAGTGTAAATCCGACCTTGCTAATCCTCGAAGTACCAGTTGATTAGCTTGGGCGTTTGGAAATCCACTGGCGACGTCGATGGACTCTAACAATTTCCCAGACCTCCACCATCGAACAACAGGTGGCGGTTTTCCTGAAAAAAATTATATGATGGAACAACATGGCTTAAATGATGAACTTTTCATGATAAACCAAGCTGATTTTCAAACGATGTCCTTCGAAATTACACTTATATTAAAAAAATATAAAGCCTGCATTATGAACTAAAATATTTCAATATGACTTCAATTAAGCATATAATTTTTTTTCTTTATATATTTTTTTATATTTCTATGTCTTCATTTTTATATTTTATATTTCAATGAGATTTAATAATAATGTTACATTAATTACGTGTTACGTGTGAATTTTATTAGATAACTACAATAATAAACAATTAAACTATTTATGCAATATATATATATATATATATATATATATATATATATATATATATATATATATATATATATATATATATATATATATATATTGAAATTGATTTATTGCCTGTTTGAGGTATTTATTTTGAAAGTTTTTAGCATTAACAGGCTTTTTTAATATGAAAAAGTTTATTTCTGTTGACGTTTCGTTGTTATATTACAACTTATTATAATTATATTATTATATATTATTTAATTATTATTATTATATTAAATTAGTTTTGACAAAGTTGTAATATAACAACGAAACGTCAACAGAAATAAACTTTTTCATATTAAAAAAGCCTGTTAATGCTAAAAACTTTCAAAATATATATATATATATATATATATATATATATATATATATTTTTTATTTCGAAAGTTTTTAGCAATAACAGGCTTTTTTTGATATGAAATAGTTTATTTTTGTTGACGTTTCGTTGTTATATTACAACTTTGTCAAAACTAATGAATAATTGAATTTATGAGTTACTATAGATATCAAATGTTAATAAAACTCATTTTTTAGAAAAATCAAATTAGTTTTTTTGTATCTTCACTTATTGATTTTCATTATCAGAGGAAAATTTCTGGCTTAGCATTCGCTTCGGAAGTTTCAGTCTTCTTCACCATGAGGAAACCTCTAAAAAACTCATGGTAAGCCAAGTGATTTTAATAAGTGTGATTCATATTTACATTTTATAATTACATATAGTTTTTTATATACTTATCCAGAATATGTATATTGTTGGTTTATGTGTGTGAAACTGAAGGTAGATCTGGAAAAAATGAGTGTTGAGATGTGATGTTTGGTGATTGTTGTGTGTTTACTTTACGAGTGTTATTTGTGAGGTTTATTAAGTTATTGTAAATCGAATTGAGATGTTTAATGTCTGTTATTTTCCTCTGATAATGAAAATCAATAAGTGAAGATACAAAAAAACTAATTTGATTTTGCTAAAAAATAAGTTTGACATTTGATATCTATAGTAACTCATAAATTCAATTATTCATTAGTTTTGACAAAGTTGTAATATAACAACGAAACGTCAACAAAAATAAACTTTTTCATATCGAAAAAAGCCTGTTATTGCTAAAAACTTTCGAAATAAAATATCTTAAACAGGTCATAAATCAATTTCAAGATATATATATATATATATATATATATATATATATATATATATATATATATATATATAAGTAATATATTAGCATAAAATTAATATTTTGCATGAAAACAAAATGGTTTCAGAAACGGTTAAACAGAATAGATTGATTTCATAAAATACAGGTGAAGTGTAGAAGTGTAGAATATACCCGCACCTGAAAACTGAAAAGAAAAACTCAATTTTGTTCCCTAAAGAGAAATTCTTCACTTTTTTTTTATGCCTTCGATTTGTAACTGAAGAAACACTATACATTTATATATATATATATATATATATATATATATATATATATATATATATATATATATATATATATATATATATATATATATATATATATATATTCTTTCTCAAAGTGATATCTCGAGCATTTTATCAAAAGTTCTGTTTTAGTTCGAAAAGAAATGTTTTTCTTTCAGTTTCAATGGTTGAAACTAAAACAGAATTGGCTGACGGTCGAGTCTCGATTAAAACATGAATTTGCCATTACATCTCATCGTTTTGGCTCATTTTTTCTAGCTAAAAAGTACATTTATTTCGCGCTGTTCTTATTTCTGATAGGAAAAGAGACGGTGATAATGACGCATGAGTTGCAACGACTTCCTGTTCTCCTTTCAGAGTATTTACTGAAGGAACGGCCAATTCAGCTTATAGGTATCTTTTAAGATATATATATATATATATATATATATATATATATATATATATATATATATATATATATAATAATGAGTATTGTTATCGACCGTACTAAGTATTAAATATTGTGAATTCTTTCAGGAAGCGGTCTGTGGGAAAATGAAAACTTTTACGTTCTCGTTTAACTCAATATTTCGTCACTGAAATTTGTGGCTTCATCAGGAGTACTTTAAAATAAAATGAAATTACATGAATTGTAAAAATAAAAGGAACACAACACAGAACTAACAGATATAGAGTCTCAGGACGTTAAAAGACTAACAAAGATACACTGTGGGTACAACACGAGTAAGTGATGGTAGTATGTGGATGATTTACATCCTTCTTATGATTCGGCAATAGATGTTACTAAGTTGGCCCGTATCAGTTTTATAGTTGACAGAATTTTTGTTTTCCTCTATATGATTCATTTCCAGAAAAAGTCTTGTTTTATAATTGATGTGTTGGTCAATAAATCTCACGTTGTTGAAGTCGAATATATGTCCTGTATCACTATGGTGTTGCACAACTGCACACGAATTTTTACCTAAACGGCAATAGCTCTTATGTTGTGTAATGCGTTATTTCAGCCATTGATTAGTTTGTCCAATATAAGTGCCATTGCACTGCGAGTAGGGTGTTTCAACAATTGAGAAATCGTAGATACATGGATGTTTGCGATTATCTAGTCTGGGATTTGTTTGAATAAGGTCTTTAATTGTAATGAGAGTTGAGTTATTTGTATGATACTTCTCTTAATAATGGATGCCTGAAACATATATTAAAGTTTCTTATATAGAGATTTTTGGTAAGTTTTTCTGCGACCCACGACCCATTTTTCACCGGCGAACAAATGCCGTTCGCAGTGCTAAAAAGGACGTAATAACGCTTTTCACAAAAAAAAAGAAAACAACTATTATTAATTGAAAAATTGAAGTAATCAAAAAATCTGAGAAACTACGATGAGAAAAATATCGAGCTCATTATTTCAATCATTGCATTATAGGTACAAATAAAAAGCACAATATAAGCGAATGAGACTGAGAGAGTTAATCATATTTCCTGGCGTTGTCTGCGTTGTTAATATTGAGTAAAAGGTTTTACTGAAGAGGATAGATATAAATGCAATTAGAACATTCCATACTCGCCTTTATCCACTTTTCCAGGTAATTAACAATGTTACAAATATACTGAAATAAGATTGCAAATCTTAAGAACCCAGTTTAGTAGCGGGTAGGAGACAATTACAAATTATGAATTGAAAGGAATTAATGAGGCTTGTTTGCTACCAAATTGGGTTCTCAACATTCGCATTCTTCTTTCACCATATTTTCATTCTTATTCCAGATTATTTATTATAAGGTAGATAAGGGCGATGATGGAATGTTTGGATTACATTTATACCTACCTTTTTTAGTGAAAACTCTTAATAAACATCAACAGCACAACCAATGTTCGGAAATATGATCACTTCTTCATCTTTTCTTCATCTTTTTAATGACTTAAATTATTCTGAGCTTTTCAGTTATGCCCATAATGTATGAACAAAATCTTTGAAGCTTTAAATATTTGAAGCGTTATTAAATGAAACTGCAATAAGGTACAAGTCTTAAAACCACATAATTTATTGTAAATGCAAGTTTCGCCTATTACGGCATTATCAAGTATATACAATTGAAAAAAACAGTTTGTTTTATAGATAAAATATGGAAAAAATGTTTTATACGTTAATTCGTTGATGATACTGTGCTCTATATATGTGGCAAAGATATTAAGAATATGACAGAGGGGATCAATAGAGACCTTTCTGCAATTACTGAATGGTTATGTGACAATAGCTTATCTCTGAATGTGCAAAAATCCTACTTCATAGTTTTGGGTACAAGTAACACCCTTAAGACTAATTAAAATGAGGATATAACTATAAAGATTAATGAACAAAAAATTAGAAGAAAAGAAACAGTAAAATAGTTAGGCATTATGTTAGACGAAAAATTGAGTTTCAATGATCATGTTGATTTCATATCATCTAAAATCTCTGAAAAAATCAATTTTTTTGTGTTTCGTTGTTATGAAATTATTGTTGTTTAAATCAATAATAATGCCACATTTTTAATATTGCTTCTCTCTGCTATTTGGTTTAATTGAAGAAAAATAACAAAAGTTACAGAATAGAGTCATGCGAATAATTTTGAAGTGCAATAGGTATATCCCTGTTACAATTATGCTGAGCTCTTTGGAACTAATGTCTGTTAAACAAAGAATACTCTTTGCTTCATATATATTCATATTCAGAATCAAAAATCAGTTGCTTTCATGTAATGTAATAAAAAATGCAACATATGTCAGTGATGTGCATGGGTATGATACTAGAAATACTGATAGTTTTTATATCCAAAGTTGTAGGATTCCTAAATCTATATATGACTTATCTATGACGGATTTAAGGCTTTCAATAATTCAGCAAGTATATTGAAAACTAGTACTAGTATTAGAATTTTTAAGCGTGATCTGAGAAAGTATATTCTAAGTGATGAGATAGGCATGTAATTCAAAATTGACTCTTAAAAATATTTAAATTTTTTGTTTACCTTCAGCTGAATAATAATAATTATTATTATTATATGAGGAAACAAACTCTTCGTTTCAATCAAACATTCTTGATAATGCCGCAATAGGTGAAACTAGTTGTATGTACAATAAATTTAGTGGTTTTAAAACTTGTACCTTTTTGAAGTTTTATTTGAAAATAAGTTAATATTTCATTTATTAATTTTACTAATGTCATTGATAAAATAATTTGAGATTGGTACATTTCTTAAAGTCGAATTTCTTTCAATTACTTCATTCACTGATATCTCTCTTTGAATCATATTATTTTTTTGATACCTTACTCGACCGGTTTAATCGCCAAAAATCCATCATTTGGAGTTGTGAAGAATTTCTTGCACGAATTCATCAAAATCGATCCTTTTGTTGAGTAGTTATAAGAGCAGGAATAGATATTCATATCTATTATATCACTACCATTCCTATTCATTTGGAATCTTTCGAAATTGCTATTAACCATTGAGAGAGAAATCATCCATTGAAAAGTATTTTTAGTAGGTTTGCCTATTCCATTCATAAAATAAAAAAATATACATTATAATTGAATATGAACTCAATCACTAGGTATGGAAATGCAACATCGTCCTTAGCTTACAAGAATAGTGGCGTTCTTCAGGGCAGCATTTTGGGACCTAACCTTTCTTCCATTTTTGCATTCGATTTACCAAAATGTTTAACTTATTGTAGATATCATCTATATGCAGACGACTTGAGCTTTATATCGCATGCAAATCTGAATATTTTCATGAAGCCATTACGGAGATGAATCATTATTTGCTGCAAATATCTAGATGGTGTACTAGCAATGATCTCAGAATCAATCCGCAAAAGTCTATAGCCATATGTGTTGGATCAGGACATAATTTGTCTAAGCTCAACAGGGATGAAAATATGTTAGTGATTGATGATACCTAAATAGGTTGAAAAGTTTGAAAAAATTTTAAATTTGATGGTCATGTGAATAGAACTCACAGTCTATGTTTCATGAGGCTCAAAATGTAAAATAACCTAAAAAAATCTTTATATCAAGCTACGAAGTTGAATCTAGTACAAAGTTTGGTAAATCCGACTTTCGACTGCTGCTGTGCTGTGTACTGTAATTTTTTGACCCAGGCCAACATTCAAAATCTTCAAATAATTCAAAATGCTGCTGTCAGTTTTAAATGTTGTTCATTTTACAGAGATCATGCCACTCCATACTTGCAGCGACTTGGGGAACTCAAATTGAATAAAAGGTTGATGTATATGTTTGCTGTGTTGTTGTGGAAATTAGTGAAATGTGAAAAACCAAAGTATTAGCACGAAATATTTACCTTGAGTTCTGATGTTCATCGTGTTAACATAAGAGTAAATAAATGACTTTACTATACCTCAACATCACACAAGTGAATGCAAGGGTAGCTTTGCATACGTTGCACCGAATATTTTGAATAGGTAGATTGATTTCTTCTCGTTGCCGTTGAGTTAATTCAGGTAGGGTGTTAGGATGTCACTGTTAAATCAGTGATCTCATGATGTTACATTCTTTTTCTGTTTTTCTTTGTTTCAATGTTTTATTTCAAGTATGATATATTGGGTGTAAATTTCTTCTGTTTCTTTTTTATAACTATGTATGTATTTTCAGGTAGAGTGGAAGACCTGAAAAACCGAACTCTTACCTTTGTGTAATACTTATGTATATCATTATTACGCAATAAATATTATTATTATTGAATATAAACTAAACTTCAAACAATTGAACTTTTGATTTTCACTTTGTTGACAACATAGTATGACGCGTTTCGTCGTTACAAACGACTTCTTCAGATGCTAACAGAATACTTCAGAACAGAATAACAGAGTATTGTGTTAGCATCTGAAGAAGTCGTTTGTAACGACGAAACGCGTCATGCTATGTTGGCAATAAAGTGTAAATCAAAAGCTCAATTGTTTGAAAAAAAGATAGTTATTGAAAAATTAACAAAACCTGGGTTTTATTGGATGAATGAATACCATACATCTAGTGTTTATAAAATATCGAAGGGTGTAGTCTACTCCTGGTAATGGAATTTTCAGTTTAACACTTTCATTGGGAGTCTTATTTCATAACCCATTATTATGATATAACAAGAGCAATTAAATTAGCCGTAATGAGCAAAAAATACATGTATACATGTTATAACAAAATTAATTCAAGAACGTCGTCTGTATCCTACCAATGCCCTTTTAAGAGGTTAAAATATGAAATCAAATTAAAACGCAATTGACTCTTCCGCATTCTCGAGGGTTGCAATACCCTTAACAATATTAGCATAAAAATTATTCACGACCTTATTCAATCCCCTAGGAAATATCCATTTTGATAAATTACTGCACTTGATAACCTGATGTCTCACTCACCTCCGGTTACGATGCAAGTCAGTTTCATGTCGCCCCCTTCTTCATAGGGTCCCGCGACGCCCGAGACCTCCTTGCCCTTCTCGTCGATTATGGTAGGCTTCTGGGGTGGAACTGAAAATGCATTCGAATTAATGGCCGTGAAAACGCTCAGACAATGGAGGGTGAGTACGTGGACACTTCACGGAGGATGAAAAACTGGGATTCGAGTTGATGTTTAATTTGAATGCGGTTTGAGGTCGGAATGCAAATGAGCATATCCCGATTTTATGAGTAGAGGGGTGAATATAGATGAGAAAAAGTTGGAAATTCGAAAGTTATAAGTGGCGGCCGTGAAGAAGTTATTGGATTTTGAATTCAGTTATCGTCGAATAACTACCCTGGAAATTTTCGGCGATGTTCGATATTCAAATTCCTCCAACAAATCAACGAATGCTAATTGTGTTTATCTTTGGAAGATAGTTGAATAATTATCGCAGACCAAAATGGTAATTTGGTTGTTTGCAATAGGACCGAAAGCTGATAGGCTGTGAAATAACGATAATGAAGAGGTGAAATATATTATTTTTAATGGCTCTATTCGGATTGAAAGTACGCACAGAATCAAAAAATGTAATTAAATGGAACAAGAAGGTCTGATTTAAAAGATTTTATAATTAAGCATATTGTAGTTTACTTGGAAATAATAAGATTGATGAGGCTAGTTCTGGCTTGAAATTTGTAATTTATTAATTTTCGAATGAATTATTTTATTCTAAATCAATTATTATTTCGAATAATCGAATTGAAAAATAGTTAAAAAAAAAAGTTACTAATACGCTTTTGAAGGATGTGTTGAAACTGAAATTCAAGGTGAATATTTGGCCGGTTTCAATATAACTTGGAATATTACCGAAAAAAGCGGTATGAGCGAAAATAAGATGATCCCGTATGGCTCCTCATCATGCTTCATTATTCAATTATTTCAACTAAAACGCGTTATTCGAAGAAACGAGAGTAAAAGCGAAAAAATTTATTTGACGTTAACGTCGAAACAAATGTGTATAAGTGAAAATGAAATCGCTGCAATGTATGTGTTCTTTTCATTCTGTGTTTTCATATTTCGAAAAATATTTCGAAATATGAAAATTTTCGAAGTAAGTCGAAGAATTAGACAGAAGACTATTAGAAATCTTCACCAGATTGACAAAATATTGAGAGATAACGTCAAATTTTTAAGAGTTGATAACTTCGATAGTATTAAGTATAGATAGACTGACATCATTGATTTCAGAGAAAAAAATGTTACTCTATGATATTACGCATTATCACAAAGTAAAGCAACAAGATATCCATAATTGACATAATTTGATATTCGATTGCTTTTTTTTAGCAACAAAAGAAAGATGTTACCTGTAAGTTAATGTGTATTTAGAAGTTCATAACGTCGTGTTATTCATTGTAATTGATAATAAAATGATGCGTGTAAATATTGTGAGTGTTAAGTACGAGGTCTGTTCCAAAAAAAGGAGAATTTTGAACATTCGCGGGATGTGCACATTATAGAATTTTTTTCGTTATATTAGTACACATACGTTTCTCATATGCTCAAATTATCAGACATTATGGATTAGTAGTTTGTTTTTGTCATAGGGCAAGGTCAGTCACGTTTTGTATGTACTAACATTTTGTACATTGTACCAAAAAATGGATCAAAAAATCTGTATTAAATTTTGCATTGAAATTGGAAAAAAGTGCTTCAACCCAGTTAAAATGTTGACAGTGGCATCTAGAGACAGAGAAGATGTTGATGACGATGAGCGTCCTGGAGTTGCAACCACGTCAACAAGCAAAGAAAACATCGAAACAGTGGAGAAAGTAGTTTTGGAAAATCGTGAAAACATTTTACGGAAGTTGTAGAGATGTTGACATATCAATCCGCTCATGCCATGCAATTTTTTTGGATGTTTTGGGCATGAAACGTGTGGCAGCGTAATTTGTTCTGAAATTGCTGAGTTTTCAGATAAAGCAACGTCGGATTAGTATCGTTTAGGAGTTGATGAATGACGTCATCGATGATCTAGATTCGCTCAAGAAGGATAACTTGAAAAAAAGGCGAAGAAACGTGGGTATGTCACCATGGTATATATCACCACGAGTTCTTGCCAACTGCTCGTGCGGTTAATAAGAAGCACCACAAGGAAGTTATGCAATATTTGCGTGAAGCAATACAGCTAAAACCATCGGAGTTGTGGAAAAGAAATCTTGGATTCTGCATTACGATCATGCACCAGCTCACACATCAATGCTTGTTCGTGATTTTTTGGACAAAAACAACAGCGTTCTCATGTCTCAAACACCATATTCACCAGATTTGGCTCCCTCCGTCTTTTTCCTATTGCCAAAACTGAAGAGACTAATAAAAGAAAAGCGTTTTGCCACAATTGATGATAAAAAGTCAGAAGTGCTTCGAGGAATGGAAAAAGCGCTGGCATAAGTGCATTATGACTGAGATTGAATTCTCGCTTAACTCTTGGTGAAACATAATTGAATATTAGATTAAATTAAATCCTTGGCTTAATGTTTCACGATTTATTCAACAATATGATAGTCAACATGTTTCGAGCGTTAGCTCATTTTCAAGACTAAACTACTATAAGTAACGTACAACCAATTTATATCTATATAATGGATGTGAGTAGGGAAAATAGTTGAAAATCTACTTGTTCATTCACGATTTCTTCTTTTTTCTTCCAAGAACTGCTTATTTCAATTACTTCCAGAAGATCTAAACGTTTCCCTTTATTACTTGCGTGTAGGCATTTGGTTTTCTCAAAATCTATGAAGTGGTTAGAGTTAATGCAATGTTCTGAAAATCCAGTTTTATTAACATTATACAAAATCTCTAATTCTCTTAGAATTATCTCTTTTCTACCTGTTTGGCCGATATAAAACGCTGGACATTCATTACAAAGAATTTCCTAATCCCGCTTTTGTCTTCAACATTTGTCTTTTCTTTATTATGCACTGAAAGTGACTTAATATTTCTTTTATTGATACCAATGGTTTTTATCTCTTTCTTCTTTAATCTTTCGCAAATTTTTTCACCGAGATGAGGCATGAAATTAATAAAATGATATTTTTGTTTGCTTTTTATGATTTGAGATTGAGTTGCTTTTTTCTTATAAGTTTTTTAATCGAAATAAGCAGTTTTTGGAAGAAAAAGAACAAATCGTAAATGAACAAGTAGATTTTCAATTATCTTCCCTACTCACAACTATTGTATGGATAAAAATTTGTTGTACTTTTCTCATAGTAGTTTAGTCTTGAAAATGAGCTAACGCTTGAAACATGTTAACTATCAAATTGTTAAATGAATCGTGAAACATTAAGCCAAGAGTTTAATTTAATCTAATAAGTGCATTATATTTGAGGAGGATTACTTTTAAACGGACGAAATGCATATTGATGAATAAATAAATACTTCTCGAAAAAATTTTGCATTCACTTCTTCTTTTGAACGAACCTCGTATGATATGACGACGAAAAATATATTTGAATCGAGTTATCATAGCAGTAGGATATCCAAATTTCAAACTGAATTACCGACTTTAGGTTTTTTTCATAATTAATAGGAAGATATGAGGAAGCTACAAAAGCTACCTGATACAAAATCACCAACTTCCAGCTCAACTATAGAATTGAAACGTTAATCTCTTTCAATGCATCAAACGTTTGACATATAAAATTACTGATAATAATCTGACTGATTGGAAATGACTGAAAAAGTTAAATTTCCTCAATCCATAGTTTATCTCTCAGCAACATGGATTGATAGTGAAAACATGAATAATGTAGCACAAATCTTAGAACACATATTTTAGGATTTTCGAAAATATTTTCGTGAAAATATATGGGCGAGAAACGTTTGCCAGGTAAGCTGGTAAGAAATAAGTCGAACAAATGATATCAAATTGATAAAATTGAATTGAATTCACTCCATATACACATGAAAAATGGACAAAAAGGAGTAAAACAATGAAAGATAGCAGAAATAGCGATCTACACTCCATACTGAATTCTTAATCTCAGTATCTGACATCTCTGATCTTGAAGAAAATTTTAAAATGAATGATACCTCGAAATTATTCAAGTGAAACAACAGTTACCCATTTTAAACGTGAAGTGAAAGAAATGATAATGAAATGTAGTATCGACTCTTCATTATTGTTTAAGCAGTTGAAGAATTGCAGTTGAAAGTTACAGTAGACTACTCAGAATGAAATGTTGAACTACAGTTTTTTGCAATTATATCTCGAATTTTTGGAAAAGTCAAATGAGAATGATTGAACTGAAATAATAACGAACCTATCACATTGAGTTTAACTCTGTAGTTTTTGGTAGCTGTTTGTAAATAATCTATTCTACATCTGTATTCTGCTTCGTCTTTTTCACTAACGTTATCCAGACTCAAAGTAGCTGGCTCTGTCATGGTACGAAAGAAAGCTCGAGATTCCAGGTTTTCTCCACGCCAATGTTTTGCCTGCTTCGTGTGAGGACTTCGGACATCGTAGCTGCAACAATAAATTACAAAATCAAAAAACAACCAAAAAAATTACTGTTAATTGTATTTTTGATATTTCTTCTTCAATTTCAATACATAATAACTAATGCAAATGGATATCACAAAAAATATATTTCAGTATTTCGGTTAGTATACAAATGTTTGAAAAACGTAGAAAAAAACTATAATTGTTTTCACCTCAGACCTATTAAATGGTAATATATAATTTGTTGAACAAAACAAGGTTTGCACTCATTTCAAAGCCAGTTATGATTTAGTTTCATTGTATTTTATCTCGATTTTGTTCTTTATCATTTCCTAATCGATTTCAATTTTCAAATTCTTTAATTGTATGATGAAAATTTCTCCAGTCTAAAAATACATTTGTGAATATTAGATGGAAATGATTATTGGTGCCAATCAATATTCATAATGACACATGAATGATACTTTCTTCACAGGTATTACAGAACTTACTGTTTTATGACGAAATTGAATTTTTATTGAATGTAAAAAAATATTGGCTATATAACAGGAGAATATATTCATTGATACCGAAAGTTTTCATCTGCTAATATTTCATTAAATTAAACACAATTACTTCATTTCCGATTAACTAATTATTTTGTTGCTATTTAACGTTTCAGTACTAAATAGAACTATTTCTCCAGTTTTCATCTATTTTGAGTTATTTCGCAAACTTCTGTTTACATATGAGATGAATGATAATAAATATTGGAACCCTAGTACTATGCAAAATCAAACACTCAAATAGACAAAAAAGGGTTTCGCCGAGCGTTCTTTCACCCTACATGAATTTTAATGGCATGGAATCAGAATCAATACGAAAAATATAGAAAAAAAAACAAAAACAAAGAAAAATTCAACAAAACATGCTTAATAACTACTGCACAACACTTTCACCCCGTCGGAAATAGCTCAAAATACGGTACAACAGAGATCTTGCAATATAAGGAAAACTACCCTCATATTTGGACGTATGGATGGAATGGTGTAGTGACTTTGTTAAATGGTGTGATATGAAACTACAGTTATACACAGAAATAATTGTTGATGCCCATGAAACTTTGTGCAGCAATTTCAAATCAACATTCGATTCACTTCTTAAATCAGCATGAAGTGGTAGTTTGAATGATTTTAAATTTCACTGCAAGAATTATGCGATAATTATGTTCATAATTCTATGTTCCATTGCACTTAAATTTAGTATTATCGAAGATGAAGTCAGAATACAATGTTTACCTATATATAGGAGTATGTTCATCCTTATACCATACTACAAGGACCACGTGGTCACCAGCCTTGGTTGGATTAAGGTCGCAAGGTAGTAGTGCTGTCCCTTTCTCTATGGCTTGCACATAATGAACCACGTGACTTTTTGATACGACAGTACCTGAAACAAAGAACGATAGCTTGTAAGAAATGTTTGAAAGTTATTTTACACTTAAATCTTCTATCAACTTAATTTGCAAGAGATTTGTGATATATTGTCCCAATTTCTCATATAAAATTCGAAAGTTTAGTTCAATTTGTACGAAAAAATTACAAAATTCAATATTAGGGATATCACTTTAATGAGGGAGTCATATTGACGCCCTTAATATATAAATATAGTTGATAGAAATTATTATTTCTATCCCCGATTTCAAACCATTACGATTCACACTTCCTTACAGGGGAACTTTCACTTATAACAGATATTATATATCAGAAGAATTAAGCTCGGTGGGGACCCTCTCCATGTTATCAGGTCCGTGGCGGCGTTCCCCATGTCTGCGATCTTCACGATGGCCGATGATCGGCGATATCCTAGAAACTTCCGGACAGACCTTCCTTTGGCAAGCTCTGAAATTTCTCTAATTCCTTATAGGGATGTTCGCAGAGTACTAGATCTATGATATTTTTCTGGAGATTTTTCAGTATCACACCAGTGGACTCGAACTGCGTCCTAACCACCTTCATGTTCCACTGTCTCTGCACTTCCAGATTTTAGTGATAATTGCTATTATTATTTATAATTTTATTATAATTGAAGAATTATTTACATACTTGTTTTTAAATTTATCAACCGCAAAATATTTTTGATATGAAGCATTTCTGGAATACCCCTTCATTTTCATTTAATTTCAATTGTAAAAGGGTCGTTTTTTTATAACCTGTATTATGTATTAATTTCATATTCAGTTCAAATAATAGACATCAAATGTTTTGTAATATAAGTAGAGTCGGGAAATTTCAAGTTGTTCTAGATTTGTAAGTCACTAGCACAGATTTGATCCATATTGAATGTATACATTCAATTAACCATTTATGCAAATTTGATCTTTCAAAAATGTATATGCATTTAAGCACTTAGTGTAGAAATGATGAGGGTGTTATTATTTTTATACTTTTCTTTCTGTCCGTGTAAAAAAAAGAACTTGAAATAATAAGTTATCTGATTCATTGATAGTTAAAGATGACTCGGGAAGATATATATAGTGTGTCCCTTCAAAGATAAAGACACCCCCACATTTTAGTTATTTGAAGGAAATATCAATATTTTTTTCGCGTAAGCGATATGGAAATATAAGTATTAAAGTGGAGTTATGAGCAATAATTGCTCAGATAATTTTTTGACGCTCATATACTAGATTTCATGACAAAATTAGGATTTTTAATGTTCTTGATATTTTTTTATGGTTTCACAATTACCAGTTTTATATTTTGATTTCCTCACTAGTGCGCTATGGAACTAGAAGTAGAAGTAGAAATAACACATAAGAATGAGAATTTTATTATAATAATTATAATAATTAATTGCTTTTACTTATTAATATAATAATACAATATATCATAAGAGGCAAAGTTTAGAACAAACTCCCCATCTTAACCCTATAAAACGACAAATATAATAAAAAAAATATAAAGATAAAATTTTGTTGATGATTGATGAGGTCGATACTTGAAATTTAGTTCCTCGCTTACTGAAATGAAATGATGTCAACACTTTTTTAACCACGCTGAGCAACCAGCAAAAAACCACTGTAAAGCGTTTGGAAAAAAATCAGGTACTAAATGTCATAATAACTGGAATGCTATTGAAAATGGAAACAGCGTTATAGGCGAAATATCTCTTGAGACAACTTACTGTGTTAATTACTTTCTGATTGTTCAATATCTGATTGAATAAAGAAGTGAGTAAGAACCACGAGCTTTCCTAAATCAAAATAATTGATCAACGCTAACTAGATGCAGTCAAGTCTCTTTTTATTCTCTCTAGCTATCTCACTATCTATCTTTCATAGTTTTAGGAAGCAATATTTTTGATTCGATGGTGTTTTTATTCTCTCTAGCTATCTCACTATTTATCTTTCATAATTTTAGGAAGTAGTTTCGATTTTTGATTCGATGGTGTGGTCTCGAGGACACTTGGAATTTATTTTCTTAACACAGTTGTTTGTTTGCAGTGGTTTATTTGTTTACATTGTGTGTTTTTTTTTCATGACAAGTGTAACCACAGTGTTGCATCTACATGCAATGAAACTATCTATTTATCTATCTAGCGTCTCGTCTGAGTTCAAGTGTGTGCTGATTTCTCAGAATTGATAATTCTTGGGATACCAAAACGTTGTGAAAAATGAAAATAACATGTTTATAATGGAAATTCGTATATGGCACTGAAACAATGATTTGAATTCTTTTTCATAAATTTTTTCAATATCTATAACCCCAGATGAAATAGTGAAAATCGTTCCCTATTTGTCGATTCGTATAATGTTGAGTAGAAAAGTTTAGAATTCGGTGAGGCTCTCACAAAATTTGACCATCATCGTTTATGACTGTATTCATGAATGAAACACATTTTCAAAAATTTCAAGAATATTCATGGTGTTCTTTCACCTGATGAAGGTATTGTATACCGAAACAAGATTGTAGTGGATAATATATGTAATATTTTTGAAATTTTCAAAAATGTGATTAATTTATCAGATTTAGTTGCCATTGCATAACATGATCCCCCTCCTTAATCAACTGCTTATGACTGTGCGGAAATTCAAATCTTTTTTATTTAAAGGCATGAAAATGGCCTATAAAAATTTTAGACAAATATCAGTTAGTCTTCAACTTATTCAGTTTCCTCATAATGGAAGTTTCTTCAGAAAGAACTTGTAATCACATGAATGAAATGAATAAAAAGACGTTTTACTGAGTTGTTTGTGTACATTACAATTGCATGTTATTTTGCAAATACAAGATGAGAGGTTATGAGGTTCCGCGACCTTCTTCAACCCTGTGCTATTCAATTATCTAGTTACAAAAAAAAAAAACATTTTTTTTGTGTTGTCATATTTAAAATTTGTGGCGGTGGGCAAATTATCTTCACGTGCCATTCGGTCATATGTCAGATTTTCAATTCATCTGACATTTGATGGATAAGGAAGCAACAGAAAACTTCACCCACGTTTTGACACTATTTGCCGATGATTCATCGGTGGTTGTTTCTGGCAGGACTCCTGAAGAACTTCTGGAGGCATGTGAATGCATTGTGAGGGAGTTTGTAAGTTGGTGTCGAATGAACAATCTGATGGTGAACGTTGACAAAACTGTATGTGTTCATTTTTGCCTGAATGGCAATGGAATTACTACCTCGGATGTTAATAATATGGGGACAACACTATATTATCATCCCAATCAACAAGGTTTCTTGGGATATATGTAGACACAAATCTGAGATAGACATCACACATTTTATGTGTGATGTCCATGCGATATAACATGTTTTATGTAAAAAATTGAGTAACTCATTTTTTACAATCTCTAGAATACATCGTACCTAGAAACCGTGTTTTAGGTACGATGTGTTCGGAAACTGTGTGAATGTGTATTACAGTCTTGTATATAGTCATCTAAATTATAATATTCTGCTGTGGGGCTGCTCTACAGAAATGAATAGGGTGTTTATTACACAAGAAGCGAATACTTCGATTAATATTCAATATTCTTCAACGAACATCTTGCAAACCTATATTCATAAATAATTACATACTCACCTTACCGTGTTTATATATTTATAGATGTTTGTTATGTGTGAAGGACAATAAAGATAGGTTTATTAAATTGAATAGTAATAATGAGTATTCAACAAGGAACAGTGCTTTGCTGCTTATTCCAATGCATAAAACTGCTAAATTTGAGCACTCTCTATTATCAGAGTATTGAAATTTTCAACCATTTACCATCAAATTTGAAAGTACTGAAAGCTCATTTGTTTAAGAGGAGAGTTGAATCTCTCTTTTAACAAAGGCATACTATAGTGTGGCTGAGTACTTCGATGATTCGAATGTAGGCAATAATGTTTGAATCAAATTTTTTTTTAACAAAAACCAATATTTTGGTTTGAACCAATATTTTTGTTCGAGGGCTGAATGAAAGATCAAACTCAAATCTGAATTCAGTCCTTTTGTAGACATTCTTCTCATTTGAAATTATTGTATCAACTGACTTAATGTAATTTCACACTGAAAAGAATGTTTCTCAATACATTTTATTTTCTTATTATTATAAGAAAATATGTTTGTTTATCTCACAGCACTCAATAGCGACATTTGTTTATTGAACTCTGCTATAACTTGTTCGTATTTTGTTTCATTTATTCTATCCCGAATTGATATGAACGTGTCCACTTTTGTCATAAAAAATTACGCGTTTGTTGATATTTACTGCTGATTGTATTTGAGGATATTTAAAAAAAATATTTCACAATAGGGAGATATAAATACTCGAAAGCTTGCTTCAGCGGAATAAATAATATTCACCACATCAATTAAAATTATCGAATCACACATCCAATGTTGTTTTTCATTAAGCTGCAGTGTTTCACGTCGAACTAAATGAATCATATTTCAAAAACTTCATTTTTCGGCCGGGCGAGTTAGAAATGTTTGATATATTGCATTTCCGATATAAATTGTTTAATTTTCCGTTCACTCGCCGTTGGCAAATAATATAAATTGTGTTGACTTTTTCAGCTTAATAACTTCCGGATTGACGATATCATCAAGTGTGGACGCTTTTTGTGATTTATTAGATTTTATTGAAAAACTGAAATTGTAGTTATGTGTGCATTTTCGGGACAATAAATCACGTATTTCAATGGATTTCAGTTCTATAGTGATCGTATAAAATATTCAAATTTCAGCTGTTATGAATTTTTCAGGATGAACATAATTAAAGTGGAAATTGTGAGCTGAATTCATATTTAAACTCACTAAATGAATATTAGTAGACGCTTTAATTCGAAAAAATTGCCGACAGCAGAAGATAGCTTATTCTGCTGACAGAAAATATAGACAAGAGTTGAATTACTTGGAAATCCATTTTTCTGTATTTTTTCACAAAAAGAACTGGAATCATTTCATTATTATTTATTATTATTGATGAATGACAAGAAGGTTTTGCTTATCAACTGGTGAAACATTATGTTAAATAATATCAAATTAAAATTAAAACACTTGCTTACGTTTCACTGAATGTATCAACAACTTTACATATGCTTCGGGTGCTAAGATATTATCAAGAGTGTACAACAATATTACCCAATTCAGTAATATTGTTATATACTCTTGATAATGGGCTATCCGAAACATATGTTGAGTTGCTAATGCATTCAGTGAATCTTAGGCAAATTGTTTTAATTTTAATTCATTATTATTCAACATTATTATTGAACGAATATTGAATTTTTCCAATCATTTTGTTCCCTCAAAAGTCTTTCACGATTTTTTTCACGATGACACGATGAAAAATCACTATGCTGACAAGAAAAATATTGAATATTTCAATTTCTAGATTCCTAGAAACACAACGGAGATGAGAAATGAGATTCTCAGTGAGTTCATTATTACAAAAATATATTATGGAAGAATTATAATAATGTTGTACACAGTAAAATTCTGAATACAGTAGCCTATCAATGTGGGTGATTTTCAGGGTTAACCCTTGTCTTGAGCCGGTGAAAGTGGCCTCAAAACCAAACCTGGTCTCAATAAATGATACTAAGGTCTAAGAAAAATACGCGTGAACAAAATAATGTTATGGAAAAAAAATATGTTAAATGCTCATTCACAACAATCACTGAATTTTTCTAGGGCTCTATGTATCCTCTGGGTATTCCACATATACTCTATATGCAGCGGTTACTGTAGCATTGATATGTTACTTGAAAATCGAAGATTACGATTACCAAGGTCAATAAACGTTTTAGGTCTTCCTAAAATATTATCACCAATTTTGAAACATATTAAATTATATTTTGCGGAGAACGACATAACAATACATTTGTATATATTTTTTCTTATTTATTATTATATGTGTACAATTTGTTAATTTTTCTCTGTAATTTGATGTATATCTGTTGGGAATAAATGTATTATTTTTATTATTATTATCATAAGAAATATTGAAAAAAGTTTGAATTGGTACGGCGCATTCGCCATTTTGAACGAAATTATGTTCTATAGTCTATGAATAGTTTTGTTCACTTAGCACGATTGATTCATTAAATACGTCTAACAGTATCATTAATATGGAAAATTACAAAAAACTCCAATCTTCATTTAAAATACTTTTTTCGAAATTTACTCAAAATATGATAATTAAAATCTCTTTTTTAGCATTTGGGAAGATTTATGAACAGGAAATTAGAAGAATAAAAACAGTAGAATATTTAGGCATTATGTTAGACGAAGAATTGGGGTTCAATGATCATGTTGATTTCATATCACCATAAATCTCAAAAAAAATTAATTTTTGAAAAAACCTATCGACACATGTGAATTTATTGATGTTCAAATCAATAAAAACGACACATTTTGAATATTGCTCCACATCGTTGTTTGGTTTGACTAAAAAAAAAATAAAAAAATTAAAAAGTTACAGCATTGAGCCATGCGAACAATTTTCAAGTGCAATAGGCATACTCCTGTTAAAATTATTCTCAACTCTTCGAAACTAATGTCTATTAAACAAGAATACTCTTTGGTTCATATATATTCATGTTTAAAATGAAAAATCAGTTGCTCCCATGTAATGTACTGAAAAATGTAACATATGTCAGTAATGTGCATGGATATAATGGTAGAAATAAATCTGAAATAGCATATACTATGACGGATTTGAGGCTTTCAATAATTTACTAAATATATTGAAAACTAGTACTAGTATCAAGATATTTGAGCGTGATCTTAGAAAGTATATTTTAAATAATGAGATAGGTATGTAATTAAAAATTGACAGTTCAAAATATGTAGATGTATAGATTCAGATAAATAAATATTACTATTATCAATAATCACAATATCAGTTCCTAAATTATAATTTAGGTGTCTCTCCATTCAATTAATAAACAACGCTATTTTTATTTTATTAAATTGTTTCTTGCCATTACGAGACGCTTATGGGTGATATACCAGTATACGTTATATCTCTACCATAGATTGAAACTAATTCGAAAATTGAAAATATTGCAATTGAAATGAGTCATCAACATAATTAAATTTAGTTGCAAACTCTCTGTTGACTCGTCTAAACCAAAATTCAGTTTGCGAAAGCTATAATAACTCTTCCACACACAACGCCCTTTGAATTGAATTCATTCCGTATATTGTTGTATGTTACGCCTCTGCCGGTTGGTTACCGTTTCAAACACAACGATCACAGTCCCTAAATTCGTAGCAGTCGGCATACGGAATTGCTTCTATTTGTCACTCTAACTTAGGAAATAAGGAAATAAGTCCAGCGTATGTAGGGAATACGGCCCAAACAAATGGCGCATTCGAACAGACAAACAATAATGTTGTATTATTAGTTTCCTTCTCCGATTATATCGCTTCGCTACTCTCTTATTGTACAACTTTCCTTGCAGAAGTGGAAGTAACTGCCCGAAATAATAATATTGTTTGTTCTTCCCGCCTGCCCCAGTTTCGCTACGTTCAACCTTTATTATTTCGCTTTCCATTATTTGTTATATTCTACATTCCTCATACGCGGATAGAAACGGGACTGGCAGATGATATATCATCAAAATATATCTGATATTTGCATTTTTTTTACAATAATATCGTATATCTCTAAAAGGTAGATTGATTTCTTGGACAATTATTGAATTTGAGAGATTCACTTTTGAGGGTGTAAATGAATATTGAAAAAAATCATCAAACCATGAATTTATGAATAATAAAGAGGAAAATACGTTTCAGAATATCTGATCATTCGACTATCAGCAGCAATAGATACGACAAGGAGAAAATAGATAAAAATTGGAAAGAAGCGAGGAGAATGGCGAAAGAAATCAAAGATGGTTTTGGTTTCTTGACCACACAAGGTGATTTTGATGTGCTCGAATTCATATCACATTTGAAGGCAGCTTGTGAGGAAACTTTCAAAATGAAAACTAAGAAATCGAGCAACGAGAAAGTCGTGGCAACCCCAAAAGAACCATGAAAGATGAGGACTTTCAATACATAAGAAAACGGCCAAAACCGAAAGCATGAAAACACACGATGTAACGACGGTCACATTGGAGAACAGATTCAGACAACGTAACGAACAAAGAAAAAACAAAGTATACAAAAATCAATGAAGGAAGAAAAGATAAATCATTCGTGAGAAAGATAAGTGAAACGAAATTACAAAAATGTCTAAAAACCTGAAAATAAACTACACGAAGGCAAAGCTTGTTAAACAAGGCATACAAGTTGAGCCTTCTACAGAAGAAGATTACAGAAGTTTGTTTCATCTAGTCAAAGAACGCGAAACTCAATTTTACACATGTCTGATCAAAAGCCAGAAACAGATTGAGATTGTAATACGGGGCATTATGTGCGAAAACACGGAGGAAGAATTAGACGAAGATTTGACAGGGATGTCCTGTCGCAAAAGTTGTCAGAATTACAGGCAAGAAAAGATTTTCAGCCCCTCTAGTCCTTGTGGAGATATCTAAGGATTACAAGTAGATTTACAACGACCTAATGTTATGTTGCGGACTCTCTGTTCAAGAAGAGAGTCTGAAGTTGAAAACATAAGTCGTCCAATGTTTTAAATGCCAGCTATTTGGACACGTACAGAGGAACTGCCATGCTGACCCAAGATGCATGAAGTGCGCAGAAGATCACAATTCCTACGAATGTACGAAAGCGAAGACGACCACGCCTATGTGCGCTAATTGCGGCGATGAACACGCAGTTCAACAAATGTGAACTGCGTCAAAAATCCTAACAACCCCAATACAAAAGCAACAACCATTGAAACGCTCAAGCCGGCTCCACAACCCCCTGGCAAAAGGAGACCGAAGAGGTAGCAGCACAGCCAAACCAGAAAACAAAGAGAATAACAAATAAAAACCGAAGACAAACAAGCAGAAGACGAACTTGAGACAATTTTGGGCAGAATGCTTATTGCATTCAGGAACACCAATGCCACGACGAAACAAAAATTAAAGTTTGTCAATGAACAAGATAAATTGATGAAATTGTTTAAGAATAAGGTTTAAACAATTTTATCCAACAACCCTGATATGTGAATGATCACAAATACCATTTGTAAAAGAAAGGTGAAAGAAGATGAAGAGGTGAAGGATATAAATCCAGTCCTAAAAAAAATTTAGTGAAAACCTCGAAATATTTGGTCCTTCTAGCCGAACATAAAGTATATTAGAATGAGGGAGAAGTAAATTACTATGGCATATTACCGTAATTCTCCACTGTACCTTGTTGGAACCGAATTCGCACCAGTAAAACATCTGTGATACATCCTTCGACAATACGGAATATATTTCCAGGATATTATGGGGATAACATCCAGATTTATCTACATAAATATGGGAAAAACATTTTTTTATGTATTGATGCTCTCAAAAAAGAAGCTGACTAACAAAACTCATCAATGACTAACAATTGAAACTCTAACTGTTGTTAGTATAAATCGCATAAATGAATGTTCAATATTCACTGCTGAGCTGATGGGCAAATATTAAGCATATAATTTATCGAGACACATTAAGAACAATAAAAACAAAATTAAAAAAGAAGACAAATCAGGTGTTTACCAATTGAATTGTGGAACACGTCACGGTATATATATATATATATATATATATATATATATATATATATATATATATTATATTTCTACTAGTTTTACATATATATATATATATATATATATATATATATATATATATATATATATATATATATATATATATATATATATATATATATATATATATATATATATATATATATATATATATATATAGGTAAAACTAGTAGAAATTTCGGTACTAGAATACAGGAAGATAAATATACATAGCTTCGCGCATAATAAAAGTAATTCGAACTATGCTAACCATTTATTAACAGAAAACCATACTTTTGATGCGAATTTCAAAATTTTACACAGCTAAGTGTAATTTTTACATAGCAAGTAGCTAATTCGATTATTGGGAAATAGTGGAAATAAATCGGCTTAAAAATTCTGGAAATTTTGCTCAATGAAGAGATAAAATTAAACAATTCACCCTTGTTGAACCTTTTCAGGTAATATAAATTATATTTCAGAATGGAATATCTTAGGTAAAATCCGAAGTCATAGAATCCCAAATTCTCCGATTTTTATACCTGTGTTTTTCAAAATGTTATTATTATTCTGTAAGCATCTGAAGAAGTCGTTTGTAACGACGAAACTCGTCATGCTATGTAGTAAATGAAGTGTATATCATAAGTTCAAGTGTTTGAATTTAAGTTTATATTCAAATATGAAGCAATCACAAATTGTCGAGATGGACCTATTGAGCTATTATAATAATTTCTAGCCGTTCATTTTGACATACAAGTGACCACAACATCAATGAACCCTAACTAATCAGTCCTCCGAATGTGTCCGAGTTGAAAACAATGCGAAACAGCTTCAAGGGTATAATTCTTGGTCTATTCTAAGAACTACTATGCCTTTTGAATACAGTTGGTGTCAACGTGTGAAGAATATCTAACGCTGACTAACAAAGCTTATCAATGACTATAAATTGAAACTCTAACTGACATTGTTAGAGTGAATAGCATAAATGAATGTCCGATATTCACTGCTGAGCTGATGGCCAAATATGAAGCAATAGTATACATTTGGGATGAAAACACCGCAGCAAAGAAGTAGTAGTAGTAGATCTATCCTTTTTGTTAACGAAATTTTATTCTCATGAAGGGTAGAAGTTTGACTAATCATTCTTCCAGTCCTCCAGAAATATAGGTCGTAGAGTGAAGGAAATAAACTCCAGTCAAACCTAGGTGGAACTAATAACTCCTACTTGTTGAATATAAACTTGTTAACTTGAATAATTAATGTATATTAAGACTGGCAGGAAAATAAGACCTTAATTCATAAACATTTGGTGAGCATGTTCCCATTGAACTTTTGATTTGAAATGCTCAGACTACTTGCTGACAGAACAGTTACAAAATCTCAAAGAGATTTTTTTTTGTTTATAATTTATTGGACGCGAGTTTTTGAAATGCAAAGGTGAGATATCATATAAATTATAATCCATAGAGCTTTTTCGGACCTGTTTGTACCTCTGGAATTGCAATTATGGGAATCAGACTGTTCAAGGGCATCATTTTATATTTTTTAAATAGTGTTTGGCCAGATTACATACAAGTAACCTTCATTTGCAATTATTCCAATTGCCTATTCTGCAATCTGAAAGTTACCAGGACCCTGGCAGAATTTGCCAACAGAAAAACCCCATACATTGAAAATTAATGAAATCGAGAAAAAGAAGTTATTCTCAAGGTGGTGATACTCGTTGCAGTTCTTATCTGTCTATTAGAAGTTCTCTATTACTTTGTCAAAACTAATCAGTTATTATTATTGATTAGTTTTGACAAAGTTGTGATATACAACGAAACGTCAAAAAAAAAATAAATATTTTCATATTAAAAGAATATGAAAAAGCTATGTTATAGCTAAAAACTCTGCCTACTATATATATATATATATATATATATATATATATATATATATATATATATATATATATATATATATATATATTTTCAGAGGAGATTGTTTTCATTAAGAACACGAAATTTCATGATTATTGATTATAAATCATGTATTTGTAACTACATTTCTATATTTACGAGTACATTGGTTCATATTTCAAGAACATTCAGTTACTAATCACATGAACACATTTTTAATAGATAATATTAACTTAAATTACATATTTATCACAATTTCTGTTGAAATATTCATTTAATTCAGTTATGGGTTTCTCATGACGATATAAATATACATAGTGTTTTTCGTGTGAGATTTCGAACTGTCATAACCTTGCTATTATTTCATATATTCATATGACATTTGAATAAGTATCCGTTATTTGAAAAATATCCAGTTTACGAAAGTTTGAAGAAATTGAATTGCGTTTTATTTGGAATTTAGGCGGGTGATTTCTTTATACGAAGCAGCTGTGAGTTCGCAGCTCTTGTTTATTCCAACAATACACGCTTTTCAATGAGCTGCGTGTAGACAAACTAAACTACAAAATGGTCATTTAAAATTATAATGAATTTCTAACTGCATAATCAGGTAACATAATTGTTTTGTGACTAAACAAAGCTTTGTGTAATTTTACATCTAGGTGAACAATTTGCCGGAATATATATCTTCTCAAGATTACAATTACTAGCGTATCTCTTCTTAGTGTCTTCGCTCTCGGCTATTTGTTTCTATTTCTCCATGTGTTGGAATTGAATTCCCCAAGGCGAACGTTTTCCTTCGCATGCCTTCGTTGGGGATATTAATTCTAACGCCATTTCGCAATTTTGTTTCTACAAAAACTGCCAGTGTAGAACTGGTTGTTTGTTTTTGTTCGAACACATGAAAAAGTATATCAATCTTCAACTTTAGAATTGGAAATAGGTAGATTATGGGTTTCTTAGCTCTGAAGAATTATCACAATAATTGTATCCATACAAACCTGACTGGATTTTCCTGTATCACCGGCTAGCTTGTAATTTATTTTTGGCGCCACCTTCTTTATTTGTTGTTCGACGATACAGTTACTCAGGGTGTGGGAGTTTTATTAAAGAAGGAAAATTGACTAGTCAATAATATACAAAATAATTTACTAAGTAATACAACAATTGGACAAAAAGGAGGGGATATGTGCTTCAGAAAAATTTCACTATTGCTACTTAACTATTAACTTACTGAATTATTGGAAAAGTAAAATAATATGAAATGTTGAACTTATAGTTGATCTAGTTTTTACCTTGAAATCAAAATGCAAATTAAATGAAATTGACAGATCAATGTAGAAAGCTACAAAACTTAATGCCTAATGAAATGTTGAAAGAAAAATCACTTATAGTAACTTAACTCTATGAACCTTTAAGACTTAACCTAATACCTACAAATAATAATAATTATTAAACTTTCAATATACTGATACTTAAATATTTAACCTTCCTTCGGTTATCAGTTGATTGTACAAATCAGTTCAAACCTTATAATTTATTAAAACAAGTATCTGATTTTAATAACAAAACTCATACAAATAGGTATCAATTATAATAAAGGATTTCTCTTATTTATTGTTCTTTCCAATTCCAATGAAATTGAAGTGCAAGTACACTGACCTTGTAAATCCAAATAACTCAAATCATTTCTTTCTTACTGAATAAGAAAAACCTTCAGTTTCTTCTTGTGTCCCTAATGATTCATATAATACTTTCAATATCTCGAATGGTGATCCTCTTTTCAGACATCCACGTGCTCGAAACTCCAAATAACTCCAAAATAAAATTATAATAATTTTCTGTCTTAAATTACGTCTATTGTTCGTATAGAATCAAACCTAAAGGTAAAAAGGTTAGAACGGAATTCTAATTAGAATAACGTCAATTAAAAGATGTTCATACATACCCAAGATTGATATTTAATCCGACAAAGTCGACTTTATTGGCCCCAAATTCCAAAATACGTAAACCATATAACTAACCATACAGAAGAATATACTGACCAATAAATATTCAATATGACTGAATTCTGATTAATCCGAAATGAATTGATATATTATTCTTCAAGAAATCAGCTACACTCAAAACTTGCCTTGTTTTCAACTCAAGACGCAAAATCAAAATGGTGAAAAATCAGATTACAAAATGTCAGGTTACGAAAATATCAACAGAAAAATAATTATATTGATTGAATTACACGTAAAGATGAGGGTACTTCTTCCGTACCATAGGTGGCGGACTAATAATAAAATGCTAATAATCTAATATCAAGTTTCAAACGTGACAGAATCATCAGAGATCGCAAATAAATCATTAGTTATTGTTATTAATAACTCCCATCGAATTGAATCAAGTCAAATTTATTCAGTTACATCAGCCCTCTTATAACTAAGGAACTCAATTTACATCAAAAACATATGAATAAGACAATTTTGAACAAAAAAGAAACTCAACTCGAAGAATATATTTTTACTCGAAATACATTTGATGGAAATTTTGAAGAATCAATAAGTGTTTTTTCGCCATCACTGTTGATTTTAACCTTCCAATTTGATTTTAATTTTTTGTTCTTAAATTGTAATTATTGTTCAGAGATATTTTATTTGATTATTTACCAAAATACGATGGAATTCTTCTATTTACAATTCAAAATACCAACAACAATTTTGACTTACGTTTAACATGTCATAGATTAGAAAATTTCAATCACTTAAACACACTTTTAACGCAAGTAAATCTCTTTAGACATTATAATATTTTCATTGTCTTATTTTAAAGAATATGCAATATTTGACATCCTTACCTGCACAAGGCATTGAAAAAGACAAACCATAGTTAAAATGTGTATTAAAAGTAAAATTCTGAGAATTGAAGGCTGTTTTTTTGGAGGTATAGAACTTTAAATTGCAATAAAACAACGATGGATCATTCGATTGACAAGGTTTTTTTTTGATTCGGAAGATAATCTTCTGGCATTACATTCTAAATATGATTTTCAGCATACGACCGCCACGGCTGGCTCGGATGTAGTCCAATCTGTAGTCCGTCTAATTTTCGATGACTTTTCCAACATTTGTGGCCGTATATCGGCAAAAACACGGCGAATATTGTCTTCCAAATGATCAAGCGTTTGTGGCTTATCCGCATAGACCAATGACTTCACAGATTACACAAATTACAGACTACAGAAAGTAGTCTAGCGGTTTTAAATCACAATATATTGGAGCCTAATTCACAGGACCAAAACGTGAAATTAGGCGGTCACCAAACGTGTCTTTTAATAAATCGATTGTGGCACGAACTGTGTGACATGTTGCGCCGTCTTGTTGAAACCACAGCTCCTGGACATGGTTGTTCAATTCAGGAATGAACAGTTAGTAATCATGGCTCTATACCGATCACCATTGACTGTAACGTTCAGGCCATCATCCTTCTTGAAGAAGTACGGACCAATGATTCCATCAGCCCATAAAGCGCACCAAACATTCAGTTTTTCTGGATCTAACGGTGTTTTGACAAACACTCGAGGATTATCTTCACTCCAAATGAGGCAGTTTTGTTTGTTGGAATGAATAGTTAGTAATCAAGGCTCTATACCGATCACCATTGACTGTAACGTTCTGATCATCATCGTTTTTGAAGAAGTACGGACCAATGATTCCACCAGCAGATAAAGCGCACCAAACAGTCAGTTTTTCTGGATGTAACGGAGTTTTGACATACACTTGAGGATTATCTTCACTTCAAATCCGGCAGTTTTGTTTGTAGACGTAGCCATTCAACCAGAAGTGCGCTTCATCGCTAAACTAAATTCGCTTATGAAAACCGGGAAAAACGTCAATCTCGTTTTGGGTCCATTCGACGAATCTACGCCTTGCTTTGGCAAATTGGTAAACCGAACTGAGAATAAGTCACTTCTCAGCAGTTGAATCAGTCGCTATCTTCAACAGTAATGCCAACTTAAAGTTCTGTACCTCTAAAAAACACCCGTTATTTAACTTTCTTTCTTTTTGTCACAAAAAAATCGACAAGTTTATGAAATTTGAGATCAGGATCCAATACACCTCATAGATATTTCATTTGATCTACGTATCCTATTACAATATAATTAATTTGAATGACACAATAACAACGTGACAAGAATATTCTTTCCTACAACCTAGTTTTATGCTTATTTTGTGAATATACTCTAATTTATTCCCGATCAACCACTCATTCTGATACATACACCCTCCGATAATTGACTGAATAATTTCAATTTGAAAGTGATTCTTTTCCAAATGTGGTTAAAATCTATCATATTTATCAGCGATTCATCTAAAACATAGTACTGAAAAGCGATAATGTCCATTAACAAAAATATTGGAGCATAACATGAAAAAGCCAATTAAACCGCCGAGTTTATATTCGGAAAACAAAATGAATCGTCGAATTTTTGCTTTCTCACATCACAATTTAATCGGATGAAGCATTAAATACAGGGGGCAAACTGCGCAATAACCGTTTCGGCTTTGTGCATTCCGATTCCGAATTTCCAACTATCAAAAATAAAATTGAATCGCATATTAAATTTCCGCTATCTATAATTAAATCTCGATTGAGAATAAAGTATATTTTTCTCTCGGATGGCAAACGTTGATGACTTTACTGCCGTGCTATGCAGAATTCGAGACTACTTCACCTGTCGACAGATCACCACCTTAGTCGCTGGTGATGAAATTTGACTGAAATTTGTTCAACTGATGTTCTTTTCTTAGATTTCGTTGTCTAATAGTTGAATTAAGACATATATATATATATATATATATATATATATATAAATATATATATATATATATATATATATATATATATATATATATATATATATATATATAATATAATTCTTAGAATAATTCTTTTATCGTTAAGATTGTCTGGGATTTCAGAAGCTATAAAAGTCTCACAATAGCCGGACGGTATTTCATTGTCGTCTGCAACGTTGTGTTGACTCTTCCCAATATGTTTTGGGTGTATAAAACGTGTACGAAACTGTGTTTCGTGTTTTATATATTAATTTTTTATATATCTCTTCAAGTACTTTCATCTTTAACTTGAACTACGCCGTTCTGACGATAGGCAATAACCTTGAAACATATGTAAACGGCTGTTATATAGAAAAATGTGTAGGTTTTCAACGTAAGTTTCTTTTACTTAATTTTAGTTTGCCTGCATTAAATATAATTCTTAGAATAATTCTTTTATCGTTAAGATTGTCTGGGATTTCCAGAAGCTATAAAAGTCTCACAATAGCCGGACGGTATTTCATTGTCGTCTGCAACGTTGTGTTGACTCTTCCCAATATGTTTTGGGTGTATAAAACGTGTACGAAACTGTGTTTCGTGTTTTATATATTAATTTTTTATATATCTCTTCAAGTACTTTCATCTTTAACTTGAACTACGCCGTTCTGACGATAGCCAATAACCTTGAAACATATGTAAACGGCTGTTATATAGAAAAATGTGTAGGTTTTCAACGTAAGTTTCTTTTACTTAATATATATATATATATATATATATATATATATATATATATACCAGTAAATACTGAGACTCTTAATCGAAATATCGAAATATTTCGATTAAGAGTCTCAGTATTTACTAGTATTGAATGACTTGTGAATCTTGAAAATATATATATATATATATATATATATATTTTCAAGATTATATATATATATATATATATATATATACATATATATATATATATATATATATATATATATATATATATATATATATATATATATATATATATATATATATATATATATATATATATATATATATATATATATATATATATATATATATATATATATATATATATATATATATATATATATTATATATATATATATATAAATATATTTTTTTTTTCTTCAGTATAAAGTACAGGAAAATAAAATGTTGAGTTAATGCAGAAGAACACGTACAAACCGCTGATCACAATATGAATTACAATGCCACAATTAAATTACACAAATAATTACAACAAATGCCTTTTCCTAGAAATTGTTCATATAAAAAAGACAGGAAATTGTTTAAATAAAAAATCTGAATCAGATAATCTGAGCAACATATATATATATATATATATATATATATATATATATATATATATATATATATATATATATATATATATATATCTTGAAATAGATTTATTGCCTGTTTAAGATATTTTATTTTGAAAGTTTTTAGCAATAACAGGCTGTTTTCAATATGAAAAAGTTTATTTTTGTTGGCGTTTCGTTGTTATATTACAACTTTGTCAAAACTAATGAATAATTGAATTTATGAGTTACTATAGATATCCAATGTCAAGCTTATCTTTTAGAAAACTCAAATTGGTTTTTTTGTATCTTCACTCATTGATTTTCATTATCAGAGGAATATTTCTGGCTTAGCATTCGCTTCGGAAGTTTTAGTCTTCTTCACCATGAGGAAACCTCTGAAAAACTCATGGTATGCCAGGTGATTCTAATAAGTGTGATTTATATTTACATATAAATAATTACATATAGTTTTTTATACATATCCAGAATATGTAAATTGTTGGTTTATGTGTGTGAAACTGAAGGTAGATCTGGAAAAAATGAGTTTTGAGATGTGATGTTTAGTGATTGTTGTGTGTTTATTTTACGAGTGTTATTTGTGAGGTTTATTTACCGAAAAATTCACTCCAAATACAAAAAATAAATTCATTCTCTTTTCGTTAGTGATTAACGTTCGGCCAACGTTATGCAGTTTAAGAAACGCTCTTGGAAACATCGGGAAACAATCCACTTGAAAAGGAGAATTGAGAAATACAGTTAGTGTCGTTGCTTCCTTCAACTACTAAACACGTAAACTGCAATAACTCATTGCATTTGGGAATACACGTATTTATTTTCAAAATTTAAGAAACAAATGTACTTTCGGACTAACTTCACAGTAATTGTAGGAAAATTTTTGATCAGTGCCTTGTAATATAAACTCTTAATATTGTACTATTTTGGCCCTGAAGAAGAAAATAAACATTTTCGAAGACAGGAAAATACTAAGGAAGTAACTCATTTTCCTGTCCTGGACTGCAATCAATATTAAACACTGAAAATTCATATCTACAGTCGTGAAATATTCAACTATATATATATATATATATATATATATATATATATATATATATATATATATATATATATATATATATATCACGTTTGGTGACCGCCTAATTTCACGTTTTGGACCTGTGAATTGGCCTCCAAGATCTTGAAAAAAGGTTGGGTTTTCGTTGACATTTTTTATGTAGGAAGCCTCCAGAGAGTTTTACTCCAAATATTTCGATTATTAACCTCAGTATTGTCACTCTAATAATTGTTGTTCTGACCATTGTTGTTCTTTTGGAATGTCAAACATCACATTGATTGTGGAGGTTCCAAATGAAGCTGTCAGAAGCTTTGAACTTCTTTATGTTTTCCTTCAAATTATTAGAATGCTTATTTTATAGAAGAATTTCCCTGATAATATCCAAACGAAAGAAACTTTAACAAGAAATTGAATCAATTTGTCCTTGAGTATATGAGATAATCGATTTCATAATATCTGTTGGAAGAGATGAATTCTACTCAAAAGGTGATGAACAAATGTATTTTATTATTACAAAAACAGAGAGGAATTTCGTTAACACCATTTTCTAGGTTTTTGACCACAGTAGGAAACACCTGAATACTTCAGGAATTTGTTAAGCCGCTCTATTTTGTATATCTTTTTCTTATATATTATTATTCCATATTGTATGTGATATATGAATTTTTTTATCAAGGCTACTTTTCAAAAATGCTTAGATAAAAACTGTATAGAGAACTATAAGAACATAAAGAGCCGCTGACAATATATTTTTCCTCTGGAATTATATCACAAACCAACAAAAAATAAAATATCGGTCGATTAATTGAACAGACTCATCTCAAATTTGCAATTCAATAAACTACACAAAATTCAAATAACGTATATTACTAATAGTGAATATTCAATAATACCCAATATGAACTCAAAAGATTATTAATTTGATTAAATTATGAAGCAATGTGTACATGTCCACAAATTCAACAATCAACCAACCATGTATCGGAAAAGGATCCTTGACCTAAGTGTTATAACATGGAGTATATCCACTGTGTATAAAAAAAAAATTTTACTTGATTTTACTTTTCCTGAATTTTCTTCCTTCCACAACTGTAACTTTCGATGTTTTTCGATATGTTGGTGATCTGTAAACATTTTTTCCAGAAATTTTTAGCGCAATTGCGTCATAAAAATTGACAAATCCAAAAAAAGTCCCGTAAAATACGCTAAAGTACTGAGCTTTTTATTCGTAGGCAGTAATGTCAGGTGGATTATAGGAACAGAAGAGGCAGAGAATTAAGGGACATTCATTAATATTCATCCATGATAATCCGGATGTCGGTAAACAAACATATAACAATTTACAAGGTTGTATAATGCGAGATTCGAATGTATATTCATTAGAAATGTGCGACGTGACTTGGGGTTTATGCTGATGTTTTTTGATTTTAGAAAAACGTTGTAAAAATTTGACTTATTTTATCAAATAATTTTCTTTATTGAATATATATGTATATATATATATATATATATATATATATATATATATATATATATATATATATATATATATATATATATATATATATATATATATATATATATATATTTTAGAAATATTATACAGGTTAATTTGAAATCGTTTTCGAAAAAAAGTTCTATTGAATGAAGATTCGAAAAATTTAACTCAAAATGTCCTAATGAGTTCAATGAACTGAACTTTTCGATTTCAACGTGTTCCTTTGTTGAAAAGAAATGTCAATAGTATTATATATCAAACAGGAGTATTTCCAGACTAAAACCATTCCTCTATATAAAAAAGGCGATCCGCAAATAAAAATTGTTCTTTCTATTCAGTTTGGTTTCAGAATATATCATATAATATATGCTTTGATATATATATATATATATATTTCAGGGTCAATTCTTGGCCCCATATATATATATATATTGATATATATATATATATATATATAAGTATATTTTCCCATTTGAGATATGGCTTGTTAGCTATTGCTCTGGGAGAGGTTGTGTTTTTCGGTTGCATATATATATCCGCAGTATATATATACATATATATATATATATATATATATATATATATATATATATATATATATATATATATATATATATATATATATATATATATATATATATATATATATATATATATATATATGTAATTTTCATATCTACACCAATAAACATTATTATTATTATATATATATATAAATATATATAGTCAATACTGAGACTCGGAATATTTCAGATAAAACTTCATGATTTGTGAATCTAGAAACTAGCTATCTTTTTGCCCGCCTGGGTGTGACCTGGAGCGATAAGGCATGGAACTATTCTGAAACATTGCAGAAAAAGTTCTGTAGTGTTCGAATGAAATATATACAAATTCTCTACGTACTTTTACTAATGTTGTCATCAGTAGGAATCTAGAATGCTCGGGAGTTTATACCTCGTCTTTTCTTCGATAGAGGAAGCTCACGTCAATATTTCACGAAATAATGTTCTCCTCATTCTGGTATAGGACCTGTGGGAGGTTTTTGATCGATTGATTAAATAAGACTGATGATTCATAATAATGATGAAACATTTGTATCTTATTATCATTCAACAAGGTCGATGGTTTTTCGAAGTGCACTTAATATTCACTCTCAAACGTGATAGGTTTGTTCTCATTGACAACATTTGTGTAGACAGCTGCCTGAGAGTTTTATTTGAAATATTCCGATTGAGAGTCTCAGTATGAATGATTCGTGGATCTTGAAACTATATATATATATATATATATATATATATATATATATATATATATATATATATATATATATATATATATATATATATATATATATGTATATATATGACTGACTTGCAGAAAACTCTAGTTATTCATATTGACAGTAACTTGAGATCTACAACTCGGGTTGATTAACTGGAACAAAAGTGTTACTCCTCATTCAAACATCTAGATCGCAGCAGGATGTTCATTAATCATTCATTTATGAAGAGACTTCGTGATTGATTAGGGCTGAGGCATACAAATTAGGCACAGTTCCATATTAGCCAAGCTTATATTCTGCCGCCTAATGAAGAAAACGAAAAATTTTTGTATAACACATATCTTTTTTCTTGAGAGTAGGAATAATGTCTTCCATATTTTGAAGGAATTGAATTTGCTTTATATGGTACATGAGGGAAAAGCCCTATTTAAATATTTGATGGTCTAAAGGTTCTTAGATTTTTCTTATAGATTCGATAGGTATCTGTACCTATCGAATAATCAAATAACTCAAAGTGCCGATTATCTGGAAGCCTAAACATAAGCAAAAATTGTCTTATAAAGGTTTTTTGATAGCGTGGCAAACGTTTACGTTTCACCAGAAATTAGAAGAAAATTTATGCAGTTTGAATAAAATATCGAAAGAATGCTTGCTCAGTTAGGTTTTATCTTCTCTTGTAATCAGAACCCACTAACTTTGATTCAGATGTTTAATTGATATACTAATTTTCTATTTGCAACTTGCTTTTTTTATTATACCTACTGATATTCAATTTGTAACTATTATACTGCAGTGTGTTATGTTTATTATTATTACACCATCAATTGAAAAACCTTTTATTTTGATTCATTTAACATATTCGTCTTGCTACTAAAATATCTCATCAGAAGTTGATACAATTGAACTTTACGAAAACAACCGAATTGTATTCAATTTCTCAGCAATGCAATATCGACATTCAATACCAATGTCATAGGAATCATAATTGAGGTACATATTTCACAAACATCTAAAATTTTCGCTGATACATTCTGAATTGGAATAGTTGAATACGTTCGATCATATCACCCTGAAGTATAGTAGGTAGAAATGATGAATAAGTGCATTTTAGTTCAAAATGATCATAGAAACAATGAGAATAATAGATAAATAAAAATTTTTACACCTATAAATTATCGAAAACCAAAACAAATTTTCAATGATTGAGTCTTCCTGCTATGGTACTTTTAGAAAATAAATATTCCATCGAAATACTGATGAGTAATGATGAATGAGGCCGATACTCATTGAAAATTAATATCCGTAATACAAAAATGTTCATATTTCCGTGCAAAGACGATTTTTGAAATAATTATGGTTTTGTTAAGTCGTTGTGTATCCAGAACGAAGTATAAATCATGAGTTACTTACTTACTACAAGATTCATTTTCACCACTTTCCAAGCCAGCACAAAATTTGTGGTGACTTCGAGCCTTCTCATGACGTCATCGACATAAGTATTTGCATGCGTGCCTGGAGATATCAGACGAGCTCTCGCCTGACTGTTTTTTAGATTTTAGTTTTTCCTGTATCTTGTGGGTGAGCTTTAATGTCAGCTTGCCGACATAGTTATCGTTCATTTGTATTGTTAGTATATTATTGGTATTATTGCTACTTTTATTTTACATAAGTTGTAAACTATATTGTATCTTTCCCACTCAGTAATTGGCCAAGCTGTTGAGTGGTGTATTTGTAAATAAATAAATAAATATTTTTTTCAAATATTTACCGAATACACATCACGCTCCTTTCGAAGTACTTATTCTTCTACAGATGCGACATAAGCAAAATTGTTATATTAAAAGGCGTTAGCAATGTAAATTTTCCACTATTTGTCGGACTTCCATTGCCTAAGAATTTGAGTTCAAATTCTGAAATGAAACTATGATTCAATGAACAATTAAATGATAAAATTGATAGGATTGGACTGAAAAAACTGAAAAAATTTAATATTTAGTATCTAACGGCTGAAACAGAAATATAAATGAAATTGAGATTGAATAAAATGGAATAAAAAAATATTGCACATAAATAGAGTGTGTTGAATGAAATAAATTGAAAATAATTGATATAAATGAACCAATAAAATTAAAAAAATTGAAAATGAAAATAGAATGAAATAAGTTCTTACTTTTTTTATAAACGTTTGAAACAGAAATCGAATTCACACGACGTTTCGGTTAGTAACATATCTCTAATCGGTTTATCTTATTTTATTGGCAATTTATTCCATTTCATTTTATTTTATTGGTGATTTAATTTTTCATTAATCATAGTTATGTTTCAGAATTCAAATTCAATTTATAGGTAATAGAAGTCCTATAGAACAACGTTTTATTAAATACTTTAGATTGAAAATAAAAACTACAAATTTTGCTGGCTTAAATATTCACTACATTTGACTATGATCTATTTCTGGTACACTTATTCCTGACCTCTTTTCACGTTTCATACACTTTCCTTCAAGTTTCCCCTGAAGCAAAACTTCATTCGGGAAACTATTCAGTTTATCAAGTTATAAAAACATTCAATCCAGTTCTACATATGTTGAAGTTGGGAAACGTCAAAACGGGATGAATTTCACTCCGACATTAATATTCATACGGCATGGCACAGTAGAAACAGGGTTTAATAAACATACAACCATTTGCAGACTTGCGGAGATATGCTTCTCATCTGGACGTGCCTCTGAACGAATAAATTAGGTGGAGCTTCAGTGTAAGATGCGGTTTCTCTGTTTATGCCCTGGTTTTTCGTTTCAGAACTGTGGGAATGACGACTGGAGTGATAAGCTATGAAGATTTGAGTTTCAGTTGACATATACTTGATATATGATTCGAGGTACTTTGAATGAATGAATTGAAACAATTTATGGAATTACCTAAATTACCTTTAAAGTTATTGTCAGCTGTCAGCATGGGTTTGTGTGAAATACGGGCATAGACACTGCAGTTTTGGAGAAGGGTGAAGTACCCTTAGGACTATTTTTTGACCTATCGAAAGCGTTTGATCTTATTGATCACAAATTGCGTCTACTCTTTCTTGAGGAGTGTGGGATTAGAAATAGACAGCGGGATTTGATTTCCAGCTTCCTCTCTAATCGTAAACAGATTACGTCAGTAATTACGATAGTAATGTTGTCGAAAGATGGGTTTTCATATGTATCTGAAGATGAAATACAAACGAATGGTGTACCATAGGGTAGTATCCTGGGGCCACTTTTGTTTTTGTCCTTCATAAATTCGCTCCCGGATGCTTGCTGTTTTAATAACTGTAACGCTATTATGTACGTTGACGACACAAATTTCCTCATAAACTCAAGGAATGTCAGCGTTGCTTTGATTTCTTCAGCGTCAGTCATCAATAAAGTCGGTGATTGGTGCAGTAACAACAAAATGAAAATGAATCTATTTCCTGAAGTTTGTTGATGATGTCGAGAACCAGATGGGATATCAAGTTCACTTGCATGTCCTGAAGGTTCTATATTCTGCTAATTACCAATCTTTACTTGCTTATGGTATAATTTTCGGGAGATGCTCCATCCACTCTGATAGCCTCTTCATTTGCCAGAAATGGACACTTAGATCTATACTGAGACTCGACTATAGGTAGTCTTGCCGTGGTCTATTTAGTAAACATAATATTCTCACTTTTTTTGACTATATGTATATAAGATATTAACATTTTTCCATAGAAATCAAAATTATTTTGCAGAATTTAGAAATGTTAATAATACAAGGCAAAGTGTTTCGTACTTCTTTCCTATCCATTCTTCTACTTTTCGAGAAAAAGGCACGGAATACATGGAATTCAGGCTATTTAATGTATTGCCGAAATATGCACAGGTCATTTCTAACCACGGGATCTTTAAGGGAATGATTCACAGGTTTATTGTGCAATGTGAACCTTACTCGGTCGAGGAGTTCAAGGGCTTACTGTTCTAAACGAGTCTTATCTTTATTATTTGTTTTTATGACTTGTTACATATTTATTTGTGTACTATTTCAGTACTTATACAAATAATCTTTGAAACTAATAAACATTATTATTATTATTACCGAAAATAATTCAGGCTTGGAGATAACAACCATGTACCTACGTGAATACCATATCTCAATTATGGTTCACGGCAAACGAACTCAAATTGAATGATGGCAAAACTAAAATATAGTCTTTTCATCTAATTACTATGATAATACTGCGGAAAAAAATACTGCAAGAAAGCTTGTCGTAGCACTAGATAGCGAACTTACTTGGAACGACCATATTGAACAAATGAAAGGAAAACCTTCTGGTACTCTATTTTCGCCTAGACGAATGAAAATTATAACGAGCATTACCACATTAAGAATAACATAGTTCTCTCTATTTCATTAATTTTTGAGTTATCGCGTTGTTCTGTGGCGAAATGGTGCCAGTGCCTTGGTAGTTTCCAGGTAGCAGAAAAAGGCAATTCGAATAATGGCAAGCGTCGGGTGCTTAGATTCATGCAAACCATTATTTATGAAATAATGTCCTTGCCTACTTGGTGGATATATGACGTTCTTTTAGAAATACTTAGGGATGTAGATACGTTGATTAAACAGTCCCATCTACATAATTATAATACCAGAGGTACAAATAATATCCGAACAACTAAATATCGTCAAAAAAAAACTCGATTGATTATAATTTATACAAATCGTACCTCCCCATTTCAATGAGTTTTCTTTAAATAAATTCAAAATAAACATTAAGAAATATCTTGTGAGATTTTGCTTCTATTCTGTCAGTGAGTATTCGGAGCACTTCAATGCAAAGTATTTGATATGAACATGCTCATTACATCTTTTTATGTGTTATTTTTTGTGCATTATTTGTATTTTTTTTTCAGTTTCATGGTAAATTGATAACTTAAGTTTATACTTATTCTATTTCAATCATTAGTTTCACCTAGGATTAAGTGATCTTCATCAACTATTTTATATTATTTCCTAATTTATTGTAATTTTATTTTTGGAGTAGTGGAAGAATGATTCGTCAATTGTATAGCCCTTTACGAAATATTCTGTAATGGGGATATAATAACCTATTTTTTTGATTTTCATTCTTTTGTTTTTTCTGATTTTACTCATTTTGTTTTTATGCTTAAATTATGGCAATTTAAATGATATCAATAAATATCTCTCTATTCAATATCTATATATCATCCACGACATTTGAGGGGCCGCATGTGTCACCACCGGAGTAGAAAAACTCTCGATGAATTACCACCAGAAGCCAGTTATACATATAGTTGACATACCAACCAATTTATAGGTCTACTGACTGTGCACTCAACTTGAAGAGACTAGATCAGAATACTCTATTTGAAGTAGATTGTGAATTTCAATGAATGGTGAACATTATGGTGAATATTATGGAAAGAGCGTTGAAAAATTCAATTGTTGTGGTCGATATTATTGATGAAAATCATTCAATATAAAAGGGTAGTAAAAATTAGTCAACCATTACATCCATTAAAAGATAAATCGTTCATCAGGCGTTCATATCAACGAACTTTTTATTTCAGATTCTAACCGATTATTAAAATATTATCAAAGTGTTGGGGTGATTATGATACTAGAGTACACATTTTCCATTTTGAACAGACACGTACATTTTTGTATTTGAAGTTTTTAATTTGAAACTTGAAATATTTTTCTAACGATGTGCATGTAGTATTTTGGCTGGTTCCCATATTGAAAAACATGTTCACGATGAAACAATGAAGAATTCATTAAAATGGAAAGAAATATATATATATATATATATATATATTTATATATATATATATATATATATATATATATATATCTATATATTCTTGTTTCAAACGAATATATAACATATCCAAATTGAATTGGGTCTCATATACATATATATATATATATATATATATATATATATATATATATATATATATACATATATATGTATTATATACATATTTTCTTCTATTTGAAATTTAAAACTTTGTTAAGTGTATTTGTAACACATTTTCTGGTAAAATAATCGATTCTGTACTAACTCTTTCCTGAAGGTTGTACTGATGTCTTAGGTCACTTCGACTAACTTTTTCAAGATTTTTCATTGAACGAAACTCATTCCTATGTTTTTCAAATAATTAAACAATTTTTAAATTTTTTTCGAACAATATGAAAACATTTCGAACGCAATAATTGATTTTTATCTTTTCAGAGTGTATGAGAATTAATGACAGGAAAATAAGTTGAAGCCAATAATTTCCATCAAAATATGCCGCAAACAAATACTCGAAACGAATTCTCTGTAAAATGACACATGTTCATCGACCAACTACGTATCCATACGTGAAAAATTGTATGTACACTTATTGTTCAACAGCTGTTTTTTGAACAAGTACTTTTTGAACGAATGAACACAGTTCTGTGTCAATTTTTCTGAAGTCTGTGAATTCACCTGAATACTTTCAGTTGAAGCAGGCACGAAGCAAAATTCTCTTCAATAATTACTGAGATTGAATTCTCGCTTGACTCTTGGTAAAAAATAATTAAATATTAAATTGAATTAAACACTTAACTTAATGCTTCACGGTTATATTAATTGACGAATTGATATTGTTAAATACAATCGGGAAATATTAAGTAAACTGTTTAATTAAATTTAATCCAATAATTGTACAGTATTACGTGTTATTCTAATTCAATTTCTTAATGAACTTTTAGTTTGGTTTGTTTCAAGTAATATCTTCGTTTGGTATTTCTTAACTGTATAAGAAAAATCTCTATGCGTTTTGAAAGCCTATAAAGTTTCATTTCTGACGTTCCTTTTCATGAATTATACTTTTCTTAAACGCTTAAATTTAACGCTTAACATTGCTCAATTGCATACCTGTGTTGTCTTCAATATAATTGATGGTAGACAAAATATGAAACAATTCGAAAATTTCTTCCCTCATTTCCCCAAAGACAAGTAAATGACTATTAGTTGAGTCAGCTTTTCTTAGCATTCATCCTTAATAGTCCATACTCAGCCTGTCGATTCACGCATTTTGAAAACTAAGCACTTCTGAATTTTGAATGGTGCATTGGTGACATCTGGATATCTCATAACGTCAACTGAAACGAAATATCCTAGGACCTAGGACGTTCCCCTAGCAATTTCCGATATATCAACACCAAACCCCAGGGAGTCGCCGACAAGTCAACATATATTCCGGCTAATTTAATATGAGCCTTTCCCTGAACCAATTTCGGGCAATATCACCGGTCCGTAGATCTGACGGTCATCAGATTTGTCGTTCCCGACTCGGTCCCCGTATGTACATGCGGATGACCCGATCTGGCCAGACATATCGAAAAGGATATGTATATGTAATTTCTTATCGATTCTGCAGGATCTTCGGTCGAAGGGAAGACGAGGGTCGACTTGATTATCTCGAAAACTATCGCATGGCAGACTCCAGTTTTCGTTCCAGAGATATTACAAGAGATTTATGCGGTTATCTGCTCTCGGTAATTTCCAGAATATGGGGTGGTTTACAAACATGTCACTGAATTGAATAAAATTGGTTTTTAGGTAATTTAATTATTTTATAGTTTGATGAATTTCGAATGAAATAATCAAGAAATGCACAAAACTATTTGACCAATACAGGGAGAAGGAATATTTCTCATATTGAGGACAAGTATTCAATCGATCTTTAGCGATCTTCAATTTCTCAATTTGGAGAACATATTTGAAATATTCAAGAACTTGGATACAAACATTCAGTCTATTCATAATTGATTGACTACGCAAATCTGATTGTGGTTTCTAGTTGTGTTCCTGTTTCACATTTATGGTCTCCAATCCTTCAAAATGTATTAGAAAATATTTCTCAAAAGTCGTTTATTTGAATAATTTGTCCCATTGTTTCGAACAAGCATCAAAAATTGTTAAATATTCTCACTCAGAATTGTGTTGTTTCTTAATATTCCCGAAACATCTTCTACAACTACCTGGTGCAATTACGATATATACCCTATAACAGTTATTAATGTCCCATATTAGTCAATCAAATATCAGAAAAATTTTTTTTTATTCAGAGGTCCTACAGTTTAATGCCGGTTCCGAAAAGCATTTGGGCTTGTAATTAATATACATTAACCAGCATATATCATTATTGAATTGAATTAATCTCTTGGCTTAATGTTTCACAATTATATTCAACAATATGAATATGTCAACATTTAGACCTTTAGACCTTTTATAGGCAATTGAAATATGCAGTTCTTGGAAGAAAAAAAGAAAACATCGTAGATGAACACTTAGATTTTCAATTATCCTCCCTCCTTACATCCATTGTATAGATATAAATTTGTTATTCGTTCTTTACTGTATTTTAATCTTGAAAATGAGCTCACGCTCGAAACATGTTGAAAAATTCATATTGTTAAATATAATCCTGAAACATTAAGCCAAGAGTTCAATTTAATTTTTAATTATGTTTCATCGGGAGTTAAGCGAGAATTCAATTTCAGTCACATATCATTATTCTTCAAACTACTTAAATCATAGACAAACACAAACGCCCATGCCATCACCGGGGCTCGAACACGAGTTTTACTACACCATTATCGGGTATTCTCCCGTCTAAGTTACGGAGACCAAGCGGGAAACAAAATTCTTCGAAATGAAGCATAACATTGTGTATTATACAGAGTGTTTATTCACAAATCAATCGTATAAGCATGTCTACCGTGTCTACGTTTACGTGGCTACGTACGTAAGATTTTACGGTGGTGAAGATTGGCTTTAACGAAAATTTTATTGTTCAAAGTGTGATTTTCTAGCCAAAAGTTTTAATTTTATAGGAGTATTCTGATTTCTGAAGCTGATCTTGCACTTTTTACATTCAATCAATTACACATTTTCATATGTTTTATAGACAAAAAATTATGAATATACATGAAGAAGGAAATATTTATAATCACTATAGAATGTCGTAGAAATTCTTCGATTCTAACAATATTTCGAAATTTCCCAGACAAAAATTAATTTCAGCTACAGTTTCACGGAAATTACTGAAAGAAATTTATTCAGTAGAAAGTAATATATTCAGTAAAGAAAAATACACCTGCAATTTCAAATTCTAGTTCAAATAAGAATTACTTATTAACAGAATTATTTATTAACATAATTATTTATTAACTTCGACAAGTGTTTAGAGCAGTAGGAATTCCCAAATTGGGCGATAACGCCCCTTGTAGGCGTTTTAAACCTAGAGGGGACGTTAAGGGACCCAAAAAAAAATGGGTGGCACTGGCTTGTTTTAGGGGGGATGATTGATTTGTAATTTTATATACTTTTTGATTTCAAATTAACTAAAATAAAAACCTAGCTACTACTCAATATCAAAAAATTTGTTAATATTTCTGCCCAGTATGCTGGTATAAAAACTAATACTAGGTACTTAACATAGATTTCGTGGTTAGTTTAAACACCATAATCGACTAATAAAGCACGGTAGAATTGAATTGATATGATATATGAAGTGAGGAAACTGAGGTTTTTAAGTTTTATGAGTGTATAAAGAATTGGAGTGGCTAAAAAATAATTGTCTTCCTAAAGGGGCAGTAAAAGAAATAAATTTGATAATCGATGATTTAGAAATACTAACCTATTATAAGAAGTTGAAAACAGCAAGAAATTTGTATCAAACCCTCAATAATGATTCAGAAGCTCGAAATGTACATATGTCGAATGTTTTCCACCTATTTTGTAGAGTTTACTCAAGTGTTTTTAATTATGCGGTGCATGAATACAGAAAGTTAGACAACAATATGATGTTGAATTCCCCAGTTTCATCAAGGATAGTAGAATTATAAGATTATTATATCCGAACAAGTGTAATACTTGTTATGAAGAGACTCGTGAAATGCCTCAGAGACCGTGTTTGACAGGTGTTTCGTAAACCCTCGATGTGTACGCTGTTCCACTTCCATATATTCCACGTATTGCTCTGAAAACTGTTCCGCATAGCGTTACTTCATTTTCTCTCATTACCCTTTTCGAGGACCGATTAATTATTGTGTATTAAAATGAAGTCATCCACTTCGCCTTTCAACATTCCGTGAATGCTCTTTATGTAAACAAACTAGCATATTATTCTCATTAAAATTTATTTTGAGTATCAATTCGTTATACCGAAAATCTTCGAATTCTTCCGAAGGTTCTGGGAAATGCCAAACTTGTGGTGGTGTTTCTGAAAATATGGAAGACTGAAAGAATATTCTGACTCATGAACTTTTCTGTCAATTACGTTGCCCACACATCCCTAGGACTATTGTGTTTCTGAGTCATGTATTGCTCTCAATTTGTCTTCTGACCCTTGCTCTCAACAGCAGACTCGGTACATGAGAGTGCACGGTAAATGAGATGTAAATAGTTTGAATTCTGGTATGAAAGGACGGTTTTTTTTTTTAAATTCAGTGGACCTACAGTTTAACACCGGTTCCGAACGGCCATTGGGCTTGTAATCGATGTACATTACCCAGCATATTTCATTATTTAAACTACTCAAATCATAGACATACACAAACACCCATGCCTTCAGCGGGGCTCGAACCCGAGTTCTACCGCACCGTAGTCGGGAGTTCTACCGACTAAGCTACGGAGACCGGCTAAGAAAGGACGGTATTTTATCGTTTTGCTTGCGGCGTAATTTCTCCTTTTTGATGTTGGCGGTTAACCTGCTAGAGACGGTTCTGCTCACAATCCAGGTAGTTTTGACATCTCAAGAAATGAACTGTAAAAAAACTTTATAATATAGACCTTTATATTATTCGTCGAAACGTCATTGAGTTATTAAATTTCTTTTGCCTCAGGTTATGTGGTTTCTCAGAGCTTGATTAAAATAATGCTTTACGGTTTTTATAACCGAGTATCTAGTTTTTGCTCCTTCACAGGCATTGCCAGCTGTTGGTCCTTATGCGTCAATTTTTGGTTATTCATAAACTTGTCGGTGACCTAACCGCCATAATTAGACGTTGCTACATACAAATTTTAAATTCAGTTTTCAAGTAAAAATTTCTCAATTTCTGTTCTAATATCGTGGAATTCAATCTAGGACCAATAACAATTATTTTTCATTTGTTTATCCTTCAACTTTACTTCCAGGAAAATGTGATAATTGCAGCTAAAATTTGCAATAATTTTTATAACACATGCGAGTAGTTAGTTTCTAAAAAGTCAGTTGTTCTTCCATTGCCTTCATAAAGAGATTAAGAATCTTTATATTTTATATCCTTATATATTCCTTCATCGTTAGAACTGAATATATTCAGAATATTCTTTAACTTATTATTATTCTTTTATTATTTTGATGTGGCTGTATCGGTGTTCTTTGATATTTTAGACTAATTCTCAGGTCTCAGTTTTACCATAAAATACAATTAAATGTATCGGAGAAAACCATATCAAGGCAGTTTTTAATAAATAATGGCGTGCTGCAAGGAGCGATGTTGGGTTTATTCCTTTTCTGTTTTCATGTTGATAATATACTCTCGCTCGACAAATTATTGAAAATTTGAACATAATGTTTCTGCACTGTCTTATTCACGTATAAAATAGCCGAGAAGACAAGCCAATAATCTGAATTTTCCTGCACATCTTGTTCACTCTGAAGGTTTAAAAATTTTCAATACACCCTGAAACGAATTTATCCAGGGTCAGTAACAAACAAAGGGAAATGTATTGTTTTTCAAGCGGAAGCATCTTTATCAATATCATAGCATAGTTTGAAGCAATCATATTCTCTACGTGCTTCGAAGTAATTCAAATATTCATATGTATTGTATGTACAAATTAAATGTTTCAATGTTTCTTATATTTTGCTGAGAATTTATGCAAAATTGTTATTTTTGTATCGAATATTTCCTCTGAATGTTCTTTCAGAAACAAATCTGTGCCAGAAAATGAGTTAATTCGTCAGTAACATGTAATCAAAACGTGAGTGAAAAGAACTCACGTTCATTTCACAATGCATTTGTTTTGCGTTGAAAAATGAAGAGCATTTCATGATTTGAATATATTGAGATATACATGAATTAGTTCAGTCATTTATTTTTAATGAAAACAATATCGGCTTCTTCCACAGAAGTACACATACATAACTGAATGAAATTTTTTCTTAAACCGGAATGAAACCTCAACATTTTCGTTCGATAAAATTGAAAGGCCCACAATACTTTATGCTCAATAGTAATACGCAGAACGTTCGACGACTGTTCTCGAAATGTGTCACACATATATTGTACGTTTACAATCCTCCAAGAAGCGATAGGAAAACCAGAAAACCCATCTGGGAATTCGGAAAGTTTCGTCAGTCATAAACTGCGTGAAAAATCGCCATTTTCTGCGGAAACCCTCTCGGAAACCGACCTGAATACTTCGATATAGACCTCTCTTATTGTCGTCCTCGCACAGATTCGTTCTCTCTATGTTTCGCTTGCTTTTCCTCCAAATGGTCGCCGCGTGCAATTCAATAATATACCTCCGGGTTTGGCGTGACATAGAAATTCGCGTGAGTGGCATTTTTCTATCGGTAGATATGCGGAAGGTTCGACCGGAAGTAGTTCAATGTCGCAGTTGTCACATCCGGTTCAGCCATATTGCACAAATAGTTCCGGTTCACAGGTCGCGAACTGGACGGTTATTCGCAACGAAATTTCTCTTTTTGATATTTCCATGAAAAATAAACACTTGAAATGACAACGAAGAATATATATTAGAGAATATTGTTTTCGTTCTGATGATTTTTTCAGTGAAACCACTTTTTCAATTTGATTTTCAAGGTCCTTGTTTCAGTGACAAATTTAAACTCACGACCAGAAAAATTTGGTGAATTTACTAGAAAATAACTGAAAATCATGAAGAGATTTCAAGATCATTCAGTGGTCATTGTAATTGAATCCATCACATACTCTATAAACTGTGTGATTTTCAGTAACAAGTAAAACAATAGAATTGATCTTAATTTTTCATAATGTTTCGTGTTTCGATCATCAGAAACAATTTCTGTAAAATTCAAAGATTATACGTTATAGACTCGAGTGGAACATGATTTATGCAGGAATTTCATATCAACCTTCCAATTTAATCGAAATATAGCTTGAGTAAGTACTGTTTTCAATCATCTGAATAGCGCAACAGAATAATAGGTATGATGACAGTTTTTAAAAAACGGATCTATAATGTCCACTAATATATACTCTTTACAATAAATAAGATATTTCTTCAGAAATTAAGAGTTTAGTAAGAGAAAAAGGTAATTTTAAAAAATAAATTTGCGTGTTTACCTACAACGCTTGTCAGTGTCATGGCGGCGCTTGTGACGTCACTTGTCGGTAAACTAAACACCAGGCGCTAAGCTCGTGCGATAATTTAATTATTTTGTGTTATTAAATATGATTTCGGAAGTGTATAAGTGGTGTGGGGCCTCCAGTGTGAGAACACATCAATAAAAACTCCTAATGAGCTTTTTTTTTAATTCAATACAGTTTAACGCCGGTTCCGAAAGGCCATTGGGCTTGTAATAGATGTACATTACCCAGGATATTTCATTATTTAAACTACTTAAATCATAGACAAACACAAACCCCCATTCTTTCAGCGGGGCTCGAACCAGAGTTCTACCGCACCATAGTCGGGAGTTCTACGAACTAAGCTACGGAGACCAGCTTAGTAAGCCGGTATTAATAACAATAAGTTATTTGTGGTCGCTCCTAAAAATAAAACAACAAGAAACAAGTAATTAAAATTGCAAGGCGAGATTCAAATGCAATATTGTCCAGTGTTCTCCTTCATTTTTGTGAAGAACACTTTGATGTAAGTTCTTACATTGTTTTGTAGATTCTACTACAGTATATAATATTCGGTAAATATATTTTGTACGAGGTCTAAATAAAGCATATAAACAATCTATGTTGAGGTTTAACCTCGAAATTTCATCTCATTGATGTTATACAGGGTGTCCAGAAAGGATTGCTTAGTTTGTTGCTTTTTGATATAGTTCTTTTATTTTTTGGAAGATTGTATGAATTGTTGCGCCTGAATTTTCTTCAGATCACTAGTTCACCACAGTTTGAATTTATCTATAGAGAATATAAATTTATTAGTAATTTTTTTTTCTCGGGACTGATTATTTCTATTGTTTTTGTTTTAAATTGTGAACATTTTCACTCTCAATCCAGTTTTTTTCAGTTTGATGAAGAAATATTCTGAAATGAATTGGTGGAGCTTGATCTTGATGACGTGTTGGCTATTTCTAATATAAGACTAATTTTTCTTACTGTTTTTACTATATGATGCTTATTTCTCTCATAAATGCCAGATCCTTGGTTCCGCATTTCAGTAGAGTTAGAGACCTAATTATTTCTAAATCGTATGATGTTGTGGCAGTAACGGAAACGTGGTTCACCCACTTGATTCGTGATAATGATGTGGATGTACCTGGATATGGGTTGATTAGAACAGATCGTGGGTCCAGAGGGGGTGGGGTATGCTTGTATGTGCACTCTAGATTCAAGTTTGAGGTTATGAATTTTGAAAGAGTTAACTCTATGGAACAAGTGTAGATTAAATTAGTATTGAAAAAGCAAAAGGTAGCAATTGGAGTTTTATACAGAGAGCCTCGTGGGAATTTTTTAGAGTTTATTGAGAGTTTTCAGGACGTCGTTAGGGTAGTGTGTGAGAACTGTGATGGGGTTGTATGCGTTGGTGATCTAAATGTGGATATGCTGGATACGGATGGCAGTTCGCAGGTTAATTTTGTCAACATTGTTGAGTCATTGGGTCTCAGGCAGGTTGTTGGTGAGCCAACTAGAGTCACGGAGACACGCGCATCGTTGCTAGATGTTGTGTTGTTATCTGATGGTTTGGTATCCAGCTCAGTAGAAGTTTTCGACATCAGTGATGATGTAAATAAATTTGATCATTTTGCAGTATCTTGCAGTATATGTGGAGAGGATGGTGTTAAGGGAATTCCAGAGACTATAACCTTGAGGAATTTCAAACGTATTGATCGTGGTCTATTTGATGATCACTTGAGGCTTACACCTTTCCAGCGTATTTTCTATATAACTGATATTGATCATAAGGTTACACTATTTAATGAATTCATTTTAGCCCTATTTGATACTCATGCACCCCTGAAAACAGTTGTGTTGGGAAGAAAATATCAGCCTTGGTTGACCGATACTATAAGAGAAATGGTGACACGACGTGACCGGGCTCTGAAGAAATTTAAAATATCTAAGAGGCAAGCTGATTGGAATTTTTCTAAGTCTATCAGAAATTTAACTAATTCAGCTGTGAAGGCTGAAAAAAGGCAATACCTGCAACATATAATTGACAAAAAGGACTCCAAATTGATGTGGAAATCTTTGAATGAGCTGCAGATACGTTGGAAGAAGAATCTGGATTTGCCAGGCGAACTCAATAAACCTGATGAAATAAATGATTATTTGGCGGCAACCCAGGGTGACCATGGTGATTTCGATCCGGCTCTCTTTCGGTTTTATCAGACTAACTTGAAAACTGACTTCAAAGTGTTGTTTAAGTTTGAATGCGTGGATGAAGATGTGATATTTCAGAAATTATTGTCAATAAGATCGAATGCTGTTGGGGTGGATGATATTTCGATCACCATGTTGTTGTTGTGTTGTCCTTATATCTTGCCATATGTTGCGCATATCATAAATACATGCCTTACAGGTTCCATTTATCCAGAAATCTGGAAAACCAGCAGAGTTGTGCCTTTACCGAAGTCGGCGGGTATAACGCTGTTCAGTGAATTACGTGGAATAAGTTTATTGCGCACACTATCTAAGGTTATGGAGAAAATAATGTTCGATCAGATGCAGGTTCATTTGGAGAGATACAGTATTTTACCTGTAAATCAGTCAGGTTTCAGAAAGGGCTGTGGGTGTGCTACTGCACTACTCGACATCACTGATGATATAGTTAGAGCAATTGATAAGGGATATGCCACAGCTTTGATTTTGATTGATTATTCCTGAGCCTTTGATATGATTGTTCATCAGCTGATGACGGCCATCCTGCATTACTGTGGATTCTCCAACGGCGCTATTAATTGTGTATCGTCTTATCTGCTGAGAAGAAGACAATATGTGCAGACTTCAATGGGAAAGTCCCAGGTGAAAGGAATAAATCGTGGTGTTCCTCAGGGTTCTATATTGGGACCACTTCTCTTCAGCATATATACGAGTTCTCTGATAGAGGGTGTAACAACATCTAGGTGTCACATGTATGCTGACGATGTACAGTTGTATAATTCGTTTCTAGTTGGGGAGTCTGAGTTGGCTTCACGAAGAATTAATTCTGATTTACAAATTATTCTGTCTAATTCCAGGAAGCACGGATTCAATATAAATGCTGGTCAAACCAAATTGATCATTTTCAATGATACGACGTGTCATACACAGCTAGAAATCAGTATAGGTAATGATGTTTTAACACCAGTAAGAAGTGTCAAAAATTTGGGCTTGATTATGGATAATAAACTCAAGTTTAGCGACCATATAAATAAATGTTTGAAGGCTGCCTTTGTTAAATTGAAAATGTTGTTTCCACATAGACACATATTGCCACAGAGTTTGAAACAAACTATTTGTGATGCATGGGTTCTGTCCCATTTCAATTACTGCGATGTTGTTTATGGCCGATTTTTGACAAGGTTCGATGCTAAACGTGTTGAGATGATCCAGCGTAGCTGTTTGAGGTTCATTTGGGGTATACGCAAATTTGACAGAGTGACGTATAAACTGCGGGTATCTCGATGGCTCACCATGGAGAATCGGCGTAGGCTACATTCGGCGATGTTGTATTTCAGAATTATAAAGTATAAGACACCTCCGTATCTTTATAATAAAATCAGATTCCGTTCGGATGTGCATACGTTGAATGTAAGAAGCAGAGGACTGCTCACCCCCCCACAACACCGTACTGCCATTTTTCAGAAGAGTTTTACATACGACATATGCAGGACTATGAATGTTTTGCTTCAAAAATTTAAAGTGAGTTTATCTTTAGTAAGATTTGCTGCGGAATTGAGGAGCTATTTGTCTCATAGCCAATAGGTCTGGCGAGTAAAGCACGGTGGCGATAATTTTTTGTTGATTTTCTGTTTTGGTTTCTTCCTTTTTGTTGCGGCAAGATAGCATGTCAGATTAATGGAACTTCTCCTTTTTCTGATTAAGATTGTGGTGAGAAGGTCGTATGGAAGATCAGTTTCAACTGAATACGATCTTATTTATTGTGAATAGAATAATTTTTGTTTTTTGTTTGTTTATTTGTTAGAAAGATTGTAGTTCTTTTTTCACAATAAAATATATATTATTATTATTATTATTATTATTATTTGTATCGGCGCTGTCCGAGTAATGGCGTGATTGGTGGGGGGCGGATAGGATAGCTGGCTCCGCCATTATTCGGAGATTCAGTAACCATGGAAGCGTACCCGAGAAAAAATCGTGCTTTTTTGCATACGCGCTTATTATGGCAATGGTGATTCGATAGTGTCAGCTCAACGTTTATATCGTACATAATTTGAGGTACGGAATTCACCGAAGGGCGATACCATCAGAAAATGGATTCGAATATTTGAGAATACCGGTTCGAGTGTGAAAATTCACCATCCAGGTCGCCCACGCTCTGTTCGAACCCAACAAGCGATTGAAGAAGTGAGAGTTTCAGTGAGTCAAAATCCGTCTCAATCAGTTCGCAAACGAGGTTAAGGCCTTAACATTAAAAAATTGTCGTTGCACACTATTTTGAAGCAAAATTTACATCTTACAGCCTACAAAATTCAGCTCGTGAAGGAACTGAAACCTACCGACTATCCTCTTACCCTGAATTTTGCAAATGAAATGCTTCAACGCTTCCCAACGTTTGAAAACATCCTCTTTAGTGATGAAGCGAATTTTCACTTAAACGGGCACGTAAACAAACAAAACTGCCGCTTCTGGCCCAATGAAAATTTGAGAGAGAAACATGAACGACCACTACATAGTCCAAAGGTTATCGTGAGGGCTGCCATGTCTGGGTAAGGCATCATTGGGCCGTATTTTTTTGAAGACCGGCGAGGGTGAGCACTCACGGTAAATAGTGAGCGGTACTGCGACATGTTGCGGAACTTTTTGTCTCCGTAATTACAGAAGTTTGAAGGTTTTAATGCGGAAACATTGTGTCAACAAGATGGGGCAACTTGCCACACTTCAAACCAGTCGCTTGCGGTTATCATTCAACTCTCTCAGAAAAAGTGAACTCTCGTCGAGGAACGATCAACTGGCCTATATATATATTTCTGACTTTTGGTTTGGTTTTAATTGAACTTACAAATACCCCCTACCCTTTCTGGACACCCGATATTGAGTATTTTATTCAAATTTTAGTTATCAAATAACATGGATAATTATTTGGAATATCACCTGATTAGATCGGTGACACACATCCGCATGAAACCGGGGTGTATGCCCACTAAATTTCACTGTCAACTAGATAGAAGAAAACGAACATCAGATGATACAGAAAGACCATATATTCTCAAAAAACAAAGAAAGACATTGATAGAAGAATGTCTGAGAGATTTAGAACAAATAAGTACAAAACATGTGGAACTTGAAGAGGTTTCATGTGGAAGTTTAGGTAGGTACCATTTCAGGTACCTAATTCTAACACAAATTTAATCACTCATTAATCTTTGAAATCTTTGTGGTTTTTTTTAAATAAGTATTTAAAGGTAATATTTTATAAATTTAATTTTTTTTAGCTTCATAAGTATCCATAAACAATATTTCACAAGAAAATGCAAATAAGACAGTGGATAAATCAATTCAAGTATACATGACATATAAGTTTCGAAGTAAAGCCACCCAAACGAAAACTAATTTACTAAACCAAATGACATCACCTTTGAAACCTTCTACATCATCTATTCCTACATCACCATTTTAAATGAATAGTAACACTACTGGTAAAACATCACTGATCAACGTACAGAAATTACTCAAGATAGAGGAGGAATCTGATAGTGATATTTCTTATACACCATATGTAACGCAGAGAGAATAATCACCAGCAATATCTCTACAAATGGAATCTACTACAGACTGCAGCAAATTGATTGAATAGGATAAAAAACAAGATAAAACAAAAATTCTGGAATTTACATTGGTAAAAATAATGATTAATCCACGTTCTTACATTGCAGTTCCTAAAAACTAATTGTACTTAATAGATTTAGAAATCCTGCAAACCATATACTTATGTGTTTAACAAAAATTAGTTAATAACCTATTCAGAGCTGATGATTTTTCAATGAATCCTATACATATGCTAGCAAAATATTTTTGAAAAGTATAGCATTAATAGCTAGTCTGATGCGTCCTATTATTGTAAAATTAGATAAGCATTCTATAAAAATAAATTTACCCATGACTTTTAGGCACTAATACCATAATTTATGTTGCATCGTAGACTGTCTAGAAATAGAGGTGCAAAAGGCTTCAAAAGCTTTAAATCAATCGCTCTCATGGTCAGAGTACAAAAAAGCTTATAATATTAAAAATCTTGTGTCCTGCACACCTAATAGTTAAGAAAATTATATTTATGCAGGTTATGGGGGAAGAATAACACATACATGTTTGGTCGAATCTTGTGATTTTATAAAGTTTCTTCAACCTGGTATGTGTGTGATGGCTGACAGAGGATTCAAACATGCAAAACAATATATACGACAAGAGGGAGTGCAGTTAGTACGGCCTCTAAGTGTTACAACTGGATCTGAATTATCAGAAAATGAGCCAAGAGAAACGAAAAAAATTGATAGTCTGAGAATACATGTGGAGAGAGGGATTCGACGCCTACAGGAATTTGATATTTTTAAATTAAAATAATTGTACGGTCGATAACAAAATTCCTAAATTATATTTATATATATATATATATATATATATATATATATATATATATATATATATATATATATATAATTCGTTCAGTTTTCTTGTGCTTTGCTTAATAACATAAGTGTGAAGGTTTCTTGGGAATGAGCACAGTTTAAAATTGATGAAATAATTGTTTATTCTACATATGTTTCGGCTCTAGGCCTTTTTCAAGAATATTACAGGTTCATGTTAGTTGGAAATTTAGTTTTACGAAAGATTTGTGAAATTGAAGTCAATTTCCAACTAACATGAACCTGTAATATTCTTGAAAAAGGCCTAGAGCCGAAACATATGTAGGATAAACAATAATTCCATCAATTTTAAACTGTGCTCTTTCCCAGAAACCTTCACACTTATATATATATATATATATATATATATATATATATATATATATATATATATATATATATATATATATATATATATATATATATAATGAGGGTTAAATGAAACATAATTCTCACAACTCCAAAATTTGGTTTAATTAGCTACCGGTTTCGCGAATATTATTCGCATCATCAGGCTTCAGAGGGAGTAGACCACGTTGGTCAAGTATGAGGACAAGTCAATTACACGTATGTTGTTGAATAACAATGGATTGGTACAAATACTTAATAAATTTTCTAAATGAATAACTATATTATTGACTCAATAAATATTCTAGATAAATAACTATAAATTTTCACTGTAGACTTCTCAGACATGATGGAAATTGAATGACAAGTGTAGTAGATTTCGCGATATTTGGTATTTATACCAATCCATTGTTATTCAACAACATACGTGTAATTGACATGTCCTCATACTTGACCAACGTGGTCTACTCCCTCTGAAGCCTGATGATGCGAATAATATTCGCGAAACCGGTAGCTAATTAAACCAAATTTTGGAGTTGTGAGAATTGTGTTTCATTTAACCCTCATTATAAGGATGAACTCACACAGGGATAATACCATTTCATATATATATATATATATATATATATATATATATATATATATATATATATATATATATATATATTTGAAATCAATTTATTGCCTGTTTAAGATAGTTTGTTTGCAATGTTCTTAACAAGATGTTTTCAATGTGAAAAACTTTATTTTAGTTGAGGTTTCGTTGTATATCACAACTTTGTCAAAACTAGTTTTGACAGTGCAGACAGTACCTATCTGTACTTGATCAGATCAAGTTGAATGATTTTCAATTTGACTTGAATTAAAGTCTACTAGAGTTTCTGAAAAAAGTGTTACGGAGTGTACCGTTTGTAGAGAGAGATTTCGCAATGAAGATTTAATGCATAGCAGGTAAAAAAACTGCTCCAAGATATTCTCTCATTTCATCAGCTAAATCTTCTAAAAAAATCGAGCAGCTGAATAATGAAGATTAGAATATCAGCCTTTGAAAAACGCAATGGAGCTTTCACCACTCCAAATACCTTTTACTCCCATTTTAATCATTTCTTTCAGCGCAACGAAAATGAGAACGAAAGCAGAGTCTGAACATTTCCGATGATCAATTCAATTTCTTTCAGTAAATTGCGATGGCACTCCGATTTATTTTAAAGCGAAATAATTTTTTTTCGCAGACTAATTCCCAATTTTGCGTAAAATCTGAATAAGTTAATTGGAAAATATAATAGGTTTAGCGGACAAGCTGGCAAACTCGAAATCGTTTTATAACTACATTTCATAGTGAAATTAATCATTTATTTTATAATACAAATTGTTTCGGAAATTCAATTTCACGGTAAGCGTAATGTGTTCAATATCTAAATATAACTAGAAAGAAATTCGATAAACGTACCATACTGAATGTTAAACTTCCTATAGAAATTAAACATTTAAATATTGTAGAGTGCAAAGGTTCATTAATTTTATACAATTTTACAGAGGTACGCTGTTTTATTGAACAAATCATCATGACAAAACAGGTAAGATTGCTACAAGGACAAGCTACTGAAATCAAGATAAAATGTAAGAAGATGTAATTATAACATTAAATATGATTGTATTCGATAAACAATTATGCAGATCTTGGTTTAAGGCCAGCTTACTCCAAACAATTTCGAAAAATTCGAAATTTTGTTTTCATAAATTGCTCCTATATACTCGTAGAAATAGTAAAGAATGAGTCCCGAAGGTCAGCAAGACCGAGAAGCAGGTATAACAGATCAGGGAGCGCTGCAGTAAATCCGGCCGCTCGAACGCCTTCGGTTGCGGCAGCTGCTGCATGCCTGCGGGTCGTCTTGTTTTGTTCTTTGTTTTATTGTTATTGTCTTGTTATTTTGTTGAACTGCTTTGAGAAATGCAAGAATTCTTCAGAATGATGCTTACGAAGACCAGGAAGGAGTTGTGTATGAAGCTGGAATGGATATGTGAGTAAAATTCACTTTTGTTACGATTTTTCACGAATAAAAACTCTGAACTGATTTTTCTCCGAACCGCGTTTTTTCGCATGAATTATTTCTCATTTCAAAACTACTCCACAATTAAATTATTGGGAAATAGTTGAAGTAAATCCGCATAAAAATTATGTAAATTTGCTCAATGAACTCAATGAGAATTAAACAATTCACCATTGTTAAACCTTTTCAGGTAATAAAAATTATATGTCAGAATGGAATATCTTAGATAAAACCCAAAGTCATAGAATCCCAAATTCCCTTGTATTTATACCTGTGTTTTTCAAAATATTGTTATTGTTCTGTAAGCATTTGAAGAAGTCGTTTGTAACGACGAAACGCGTCATGCTATGTAGTGAATAAAGTGTAAATGATAAGTTCACGTGTTTGAATTCAAGTTTATATAATATATATTTATTTACAGCTTTAATCTGCTGATCGAAGGAGTAGAAGTCAGACTCTCAGGCAGTATGTTGTACACGTGAATGCATGGAAATAGATAAATGGCAGTATCCCAAATCAGAACGGATGGAAAAGTTAAAATTTTATAACGAACAAGCTGATCTCTATAGGTGACCATAGACTTCGGATCAAAAATTTACCTCAGAATTTTTTTTGAGTGAAAAAACTATTTCAAGTTACTTGCTGCTCCCCATATCAAAATATTGAACATATGATGACTCTGTACCAAAGAATAATAAACTCGGGACAGAAGGTTAACACTGAGGATAGATTTAAGTTGCATACATCTTACACCCAAAATACGCAGCCACCAAATCTGTTTAAAATTTTTTAAAACATCATAAGTCAAGATATTCTTAGATTGCTTAGGAATGATCAGTCGAAGAAAAGTCAAGAAATTCTGAATTCACATTTTCGAGCAATCAAGTTTTATGAAAGTGGAAAGATAATAATTGAAAAAAAATTTGAAATTCTAATGTCGTTAAGCTGTAGTACGCGAAATGTTTGAACATTCTCAGAAAGTTAAGAACTCATTCAATTTCAGTTATATACTGCTTGAAACTTTTTAATGGGCCCTCATGAGAGTGAATTATGCCATAAAATTCAGCGCAGTTTATCCTGTCTTAAATGGATATCCATATGTCTTAACATTGTTGCATTATCTCCGGAAATAAATTTCACACCGTAAATACAATAATTATAAAATTGTAAATGTTGGAATTTGGTATATTGTTGCTATTAATCTAGGTACGAAATGGTCTTTGAAGAAAAATTTCGAAATATTTCACAAAAACTGTTCGACTAAAATGATTATATAGATTATTATATAGTATTATATTGTATTATCATATAGATTGTACAAAACGCCTGAGTTGTAAAAATAACGGAAATTATCTTTTATCATTCTTTATTTAGTTCATCCTTTATCCTACACAGTTGACATGAAACAGTATGTACTCATCGAATTCAAGATTTTTTTTTCCACAATATTTTATAACATATATTCGTTATACAACAGTATACAACATGATATATTCCGTTATGAATCGTTTCTATCAACCAGTGTATTTTGACGTAGATTCGATGGTAATCGATTCGGTTCAAAAGTTGTTTAAAGTTAAAAAATTTTAAGTTAAACTGTCGTTTGAGATGGAATATGAACTAGTTAAACTTTAACCCCGAATCAATTGTCAAGAAAAAACATAATGATTTGATGAATTATGTTTTTCAAATGATGAATATTATATATTATCTTAGGTATATAACGGATGTTTTTTAGAGGTATAGAACTTTAAGTTGGCATTACTGATGAAGATGGCGACCGATTTACCAGCTGAGAAGTGATTTATTCTCAGTTTGGTTTGGCAATTTATCATGAATAGACTTACGCCTGAACAACGCTTGCAAATAGCACAATTAATAATTGCAACGAGATTGTCGTTGTTGCATTGCCAAAGCTCAAAAAATGGCTTGGCGGTAAAATATTTGATAGCAACGAAGAAGTTATCGCAACTGTGAATCGGTATTTTGAGGAGCTTGACCAATCAACGTTTAAAACTGGTATAACTTAGAACACCGTTAAGAGAAATGTATCAGTGTTGATAGAGATTATATTGAAAAATGAAGCGAAAAAATTTTTACACATGGTTTTTCTTGGTTAGGCCGGAAACTGTTCACATCTTATATATCTGTTCACTCTTATATTTCATACAGCATGTTTCTTCAATTTTTTGAAAGCAATTACGATTACAATTTTGAAAGCTCTCGAACGCAAATTAACGTAGCGATTGGGCTGAAACTTTACATACAAGCTCAGTAGGAATTTTGCTGCAGGACGCCGCTCTAAATGTAGACCTAGTGACGCCATCTCTTGGTCAGGCCGGAAACTTTTCACCTCACCCTCGTATATGAAGTTACACTTCAGTTATGTAATTGTTTTCATCTTCAGTTTCGTAGTTGCTCCTGTTTATTTTGTACTTTTTCATTCATTCTATCAGTTTAAGTATATGTATGTAGATGCTCCAGTTGTTTCATATTCAATTAGTGTGGACACTCACTTTTCATTGAATTTATTATATCTCTACATTCGAATATATCCACTTGAATTGATATACGTTATCTTATGTTATCAAATAAAACTTCTTCAAGTCCAAATCAAAATTAGGGAGAAGCAACTAGGTACTAGTGATTCTCTAAACGTTTCAAATTCGTGAAAAAATTCAATGCTTGATAGCTTCAATTTTTTATTATACTTCAAGATTGATCGTAAATATATCTCCGATTGCTAAGAGTTTTGTTTCTCTTAGTTCATCTTAACTTTTGAATAAATGTCTAAGCGGTTTCTTGAATATTTCACAGACGGCGTCAATTAAGCACAAAAATTAATAATAGCGTGAAAAGGTTTATATTTTCATATGTATTTCTTCATGTTTTTTATATTTTTTATGTTTATTATATAAATATAATCATATATTCATATTTTACTTCATACTATATAGTAATATTTCTTTTTGCTAAGTTCTAGTACTGAATTCGATAATCAAATAACTCACCATTCTTCGGAGTAACCACAAAATTATTCGAGTGCTGACGATATTCTACGCTTCCTGCAAATAAAATGAAAATATTAAATCATTTTCGTTATCAGGAAAAAACTGCTGAAAGAAGAGGACAATTAATGAGAACAATGTAGATATCTTGTAATTTGAATTGAGTTTGTGATTTTTATTAGCCCTTAAACCACATATCTTTTCTGCAGTTATTCAAACTTCTATTGAAAATTAAGTTCGGGTTCGATAATTACATCTCAAAAATAATATTCGATAGGTTACCACCTCTAGTTGCCTCATAAAAGGTGATTTTTTTATCCAAATGACGTTTCAAATTACGTTTCCAAACATTTTCACATAATGGAGGTTCAATCTCATCAATAACTCATATATAACATAAATTATTGTTCAGAACAATAAACAATATAACCAATAAATATTCACCACTCTGAATTTGATTTTGGAACTTCGTCGCGAAGCATAAATAATCAGATTTAATCTTTATATTCTTCGAGAAGTGAGAGGAAATGTATCAGTGTAGGTCCACTTTCGAGGAGGTTTACGGGAAAAAGTTTTTCGTACCTCCGATATAAATTATTTATATAGAAATACTGTAAGTGAAAAAATTTATTATTTGAATTTCAATGAAATATTTCATTTACAAAGAAAAATTTTATAGATACAAAAATTCACATGCCATATGTTCCAATGGATTCGAAAAGTATGAAATTTGAACGACCTAGTCCAAAATAAGCAATTTATGAAAGAAAAATCAAAATTGCTCCAAAACAATACTATATATATATATATATATATATATATATATATATATATATATATATATATATATATATAAAGTATAAGCGGTTGTAAACGGATGGAAGGAGAGTTCACTTAGTGTACTACATTTATTTTCGTCAACGCTTCGGTTAAACAATCGTAACCTTCATCAGGACTCTGCAATATGAGTTGATGTTAAAAAAATCACTACTGAACTAAAAGACCAAGACTTACCAAATAGTTGAGATTATAAGATAAGCCACATGACAAGGAACAAAAGAACTGAATAATTTTTATGTTACTGATAATTAAAACTGGATACAACCATTACTGAATATACTTTAAACAAAACTCTCAATTACATACAGCAAAAAGCATCAACACTCCAAACTTAGTATTGAATTTTAAAACTCTAAAACATCTGAATTGTCCAACAATTATGTCTGTCAAAGGCGGAAAAGAAAGGTTAGCTCTGAAATTGTTTGCTTTCTGTGAGTGTCCAAAGACCAAAATGTCAATGCTTCTCCTTTCTTAAAAAGACTTCTCATACCATAAATTACTACCATGCATGATTTATTTCATTGCTATTATGACTTATCAAATAAGAATAGATTTTACTAATATTATTGTGTCGGAACGAGAATTCATTGAAGAGGAATTTTTTTTAATGTGGGACATTTCTAAAAAAGATCTTTTTTTATAATTCATTTCATACTCCAGAATTGACGTATTTTCATAGTCCATGTCATGATTTGTACTTCTAACATGTTCTGTTAAAGCACAAACTTTCTTTGGATTTTTAACATCACTTTTGTGTTGTAACAATCTTTTTTATAATTGTTAAGATATTAAAATAAATTAAACTCTTGGCTTAATGTTTCACGATTTATTTAACAATATGTATAGTCAACATGTTTCGAGCGTTAGCTCATTTTCAAGACTGAATGAGCTAACGCTCGAAACATGTTGACTATACATATTGTTAAATAAATCGTGAAACATTAAGCCAAGAGTTTAATTTATTTAATATTCAATTATGTTTCACCAAGAGTTAAGCGAGAATTCAATCTCATTAATTGTTAAGATGTTTATCCCACATAGCTCATCTCACAAGAAGAGCAAGGAACCTTTCATACAACATTAGTGCAATTCAGAGTAGGTGTTTTGTCTTTCACTGATGCTAACAGCGCACCCAGGAGAAACTCATTTCTAACAGCAATTCTCAGTCACTCATCACGAAAAAGTCTCACCAGTGGACCTGTCATCATCGAAATTAACAGAAATGACACAAATTTGGTAACAGATCCATTGCTGGATGGTACTGCAGCAAACTCGTCTTCCATCCGTTTACAATCCCTTATACTTTATATACTAATAATACGGAGGTATTCATGTCAGTATATATATATATATATATATATATATATATATATATATATATATATATATATATATATATATATATATATATATCTAAATATATATTTCATCAGGTTAAATAATACCGATAACATCTTAAAGTCATTACTGTTAATTTATTTTTATTGACTCTCATAAAATTGAACAAATATCCACACAATGAAGGGAGCTTATATTTTACTTCAATATCAGAAAAGTCACATTTTAGTGTATGCCTTTCATTGTGATTTCAACAAACTGAAACACGGCTTCGTGTTTATATATGTAATACTAACTTGAATCCCCCGATTCGTGAAAAACCAATTATCGAAAATATTATTCTTCACGATATTTCTGAAATTCGTTTTTGTCTCATAAAATAACCCAACATCTACCACAAAACCGAGTCAACAGTGTTGTTTTGAAAGCCAAACGAATCAATTTATTTGAATAACACTGTTAAACGATAATCAATGGAGAAAATATTCGTTATTGTTGCATGTTTGAATGATACTGTAATACTTTTACAACCAATAATTAACAAAATTTCCACTTAAGTTTGAATATTAACGAAAATCCAGAAGTTATAACCACTAATAACAGCAACCGAAAACTAAATTAACGTTTTATTGTACGCAATAAATAACTGAAAATTGTATAAAACACGTGTTTCATAATGGAAAAAATTAATGCCTATAATTATATCCCAAAACACTCATGTCTAACTTATAGACTTCAAATGCGTATTTCCTTGAAATCAGAAGGTATAATATGGTAATAACATTCTTTAATTCAGATGGACCACCTAGGAATATACGACGTGTTTCATTTAATTTCAAGAAAGAATTAGAATCCACACCTTATAAAATGTTTTAACGTGTGGGTTATTTTGTGGAAAGAGAATTAAAGTTTTGAATATATCGCTCAAACAATGACATGGTCTGGATAGAGTATGTATCAAATGCGAATGAAACGAGTATTATCTTTGCATGATTGCATATATATATTTGTCACTCATCACATATATGATATTTAAAGGGTTGATTAACTTCTATTATATCGAAATTGAGCAATTCAAATTATGCTTGAAATATAAATATCTTTTATCGCATAATTAAAATTACCTGACTAAATCCATGAAATTGTTCAATATACTCGAAATATGTTTCGACTTATTAACTCATTATAAAGAATTCAAAACAAAAGTTTGAAAATAATTTATGGGTGGTATATCTTTTTGGATAATGATAATTTTTTATGGTTTCATGGATAAATGATATAAATGAACGGTTTGAAATATGAACAATAGAATAAATGAGAAATCATCTTGAAAATTTGTGTCATGAACAGTTTAATCTAGAATAGACCTAGAGGACTGATTAGAGCATATGAAACCAAACGTCTTCATGTAATATATCGTAGCTCTAGAGTTAAAATCCTAAGAACCCAAAAAGTGGAAACGAAGCCTTTAGAGAAAATATATATGTAATTATGTAACTTTCTGAACAGGATGAAAATGAAACAATAGAAGGAGAACTTTTAGATGCTGTTGAGAAAAATGGGATTATACACATAGGAAAAAATGACAAATTCTTAATCAAATGATACCACAACTTTTCAAATAGGAGAACATAAATTTAGAGACAATATCTTGAGATGACTTCTTACACACTTATGAGAAGAATCAATTTTTCATTATGATAAATGAATTATTTTTTTCAAGAGTTATACAATGCGACTGAATAGGTTTTTTCTGATGAATCTTAGGCGAGATAAAGTGTCCTAGAAACTCCAGGCATCGAAAAATCTGAAAAGGCAAAAAAATCAGTGAATATAAAATAAAATACACTTAAACTTCTTATTTACACTTTTTTGACAACATAGCATGACGCGTTTCGTCGTTATAAACGACTTCTTCAGATGCTAATAGAATAATGACTATTCTGACAGCACCTGAAGAAGTCGTTTGCAAACCAATAAATAAATAAATGCTATGTTGTAAAAAAAGTGTAAATCAAAAGTTTAAGTGTTTGAATTTTAGTTTATATTCAATTATAATGGATTTACATCAAGTAAATACCAACACTATTAAATACATTGAATAACTGTTTGAAAAAGGTAACAAGAAATAATTGTAGACTCTGCCAATCGAAACTATCGACTTGAAAACTGTGAGACAAGTGGGAAATACTGCATATAGATGCTTTCAATCTAGAACAAGAAATGAAAAACAAATAGCTACAAATTGAATAACAAAAATAATTTCATAATTCAATTTTCACAAATATGATGGTTAATAAATCAACATAGGACGAATTCTTCGCTACAGTTTAATTTTTATCCGAAATTCATCAATAATGACTCATTGTGTCTCATGATAAAATCTATCAGCTTCTTCAATCAAGTATTTCATCATTATTAGAGTTTCGATATTGATTCTTCAGGAAATTATGCGATTGAATTTTGTTCTATGTTGGAAAGTTATCATTTTTTTTACAAGCATAGATTTAAAGAAGGTAAATATGAAGTATTTGAAGAATATCGTTGGAAGTTTGAAAAATACAGGTAGTTTCGAAAATGAAATTACAGTCAATATACTGAAGGATGCTTTTGACATTTCTGGAAATAAATTTTTAGATTTAGTTAACAAATCACTGACACATGGAGCATTTCCAAAAGATTAGAAATGTTCATTAATACCTGTGCCAAAAATTTGCAATACTGTTAAAATAGAGTAATTTCGACCAATAAATTTACTACCATCTTACGAAAAAATTTTAGAATTAGTAGTAAAAACCAGGTATTTGAATTATGTGAAAAATTTTCTGTCATTTCTGAGTTTCAATTAGGATTAAAAAAAAATTGCTCTTGTGAGACAACAACATTGAGCATATATGAGGAATAGTGTAGTGCTATAGATAAAGGAGAAACGGTTATAGTAGTATTATTAGATTTTAAAAGAACTTTTGAACGTTATATACATCACTATTATTGAAAAAACTTAGCTTCGAGGGAGTAGTAAATGATTGCTTCGTATCTTACTTGGATTCGCGAACACAAAATTTCTCAAGGAGTATCTCAAGGAACTGTCTTAGGTCAGTAGTTGTTCTACTTATATATAAAAGATATTGTCTCTCATATGAAAAAATGTTCTTTACGCGTTTATAAAAATGAGGATATAACTATAAAGATTTATGAACAAAAATTAGAAAAGTAGAAACAGTAAACTATTTAGGCATTATTTTAGACGGAAAATTGAGTTTCGATGATCATGTTGATTTCATATCATCTGGACTCTAAAAAGAAATCAATTTTTTGAAGAAAAAAGAAGAAACCCTGTCGAAATATGGGAAATTATTGTTGTTAAAATCAATAATAATGCACATTTGGAATATTGCTCCTCATTGTTATTTGGTTTGACTAAAGAAGGAATTCAACAAATACAAAAGTTACAGAATAGAGCCATGCAAACTATTCCAAAGTACAATCGGGATACCCCTGTTAAAATTATGATAAACTCCTCGCTTCATACATATTCATATTTGAAATGAAAAATCAGTTGCTTCCATGTAATGTAATAAAAAATGTAATATATGTCAGTGATGTGCATTAGGTATAATACTAGAAATACTGATAGTTTTTATATCTAGAGTTGTAAATCTAAAAAGGTCTCTAAATCTAAAAATAGCATATACTATGACGGATTTAAGACTTTCAGTAATTTACCAAGTATGTTGAAGACAAGTACTAGTATTAAGATATTTAAGCGTGATCTAAGAATGTGTATTTTAAATAATGAGATAGGTATGTAATTAAAAACTGACATTTCAAAAAATGTTGAGCATCAGCTCAATAAATATTATTATTATAAATTATAATACATATAAAGTTTCAATATTCACCACTACAATTTCTCAAACTTCTATTTGAAATGAAGCAAATTGAATTTGTTCTATCGGAATATTGATAATACATATACTTAATAGATTTGATAGCCAATTTTACGAGATCAAATATAAATTCATTGTTATTGAGGAAAGTTACAGAGGAATGAGCTACCGGTAGTAGCGTATCCGCGGTGGTGATTTTCCGGGTTCTTTCTTGAAAACCACCCTCTCACCCTCTCTTGAGACTATGAAGGAGGCCCCAAAAAAAAATCGTTTTATTTGATGACCTCACTGAATAGATCGAAGATATTATTGCTAGTAGAAGAAGCACAAGTGTATATCCACAAAAACATACACATTTTTCTGGCCACTCTGTTCCTGGGTGCTCCAGGCCCATGAAAAGGGGTCCCTCAGTCTGCGTTTGGGCCCCCGTTTGTAAATCTTTGGTACTCTACCGGCTGAACTCAATGAAAATATTTTTAAAAGATCTTTATTTCAAGTGAGAAGTGAGAAACCTGAAAAGTCAGAAAAGCCGTGAAACTTCAAATCGAATTACTCAGGAGAAGATATTTCGACCATAAGGCAATAATTTTGTGAGAGCAGTGTATCTTTAGCTAGACGAACAATGAAATGCTAATTGAGCGAGATCTATCCGACTGACTCTTGAGAGACCTGCGGGGGTTCCAGTACCGTAATAAATTTTTAAGATCCATTGGGCATTGGTCAAGAGTCTAGATGAGCTAAGCGTCCTCCAAGGCGGGCGAAACTGTCGGACCTTTGGCGTGTCGAAGGCAATAAAAAGGAAATTTATTCGATAGAAGGGCCGCAGGCCGATCATCAACGCATTATTATGGTAAACTGTGGTCGGTGCTCGTCGTCTGTGGAATTTGGCAAAGAGTTATTTTTGTGGAAAGAATGTTACGAAAAAGTTCGTTGACAAAAACCTTATACATTAGCATACTCTCGAAGTTAGTAGATGAATTGGGTATTTGAGAAATTCACAGTTTCGTGAATGGAGTTTTATATTCGGAAAGATTTGGAGTGTTTGTGTTGCGAATTCTGTTGTTGAAAATGGCCCAGATCACAATCTACGAGATCAACTTCAGATAAAGCGTGAATATCTGACCATTAATTTTCCTGAAGAATGTTCCAAGTAATATATGTACGTAGTGTTACGTTATAATGAATAACATATATATTTATATAAATATATATATATATATATATATATATATATATATATATATATATATATATATATATATATATATATATATATTTATTTTGAATATTTTTAGCAATAACAGGCTTCTTTTGATATGAAAAAGTTTATTTTTGTTAACGTTTCGTTGTTATATTACAACTTTGCAAAACTTTTTTTTGTAATATAACAACGAAACGTTAACAAAAATAAACTTTTTCATATCAAAAGAAGCCTGTTATTGCTAAAAGTATTCAAAATAAAATATCTTAAACAGGCAATAAATCAACTTCAAGAAATATATATATATATATATATATATATATATATATATATATATATATATATATATATATATATGAACAGATTGTGTTCACTGGAATATACAGAAAAAAATTCAAAAAACAAGGGTCAAATTTGACTTACTTAGTGTTTCATTCCACTTCAAGCATTCGAAGTCATTCGTTACTCCATAATTTGATATTTCAATACAATATAATTTTTATCAATTATGTAAAATTCAAATTTGAAAAGAATATGAATTATTTGAATCACCTGGCTTACCAAACGTTTTTCATAGGTTCTCACATGGTGAAGAAAACTACACTTCCAAAGCGAATGCTGAGGCAGAAAAATTCCTCTGAATAATAAAGATGAAGAAGAGCCAAGTTTTTGAATGGACGTTCGATATCGATAGTAATTCATGAAATTCAATTATTTGACATTTAACAAAGTTGCAATTTGCAACGAAACATAAGAAAAATGAAGATTTTATCAAAAGAGCCTGCTATTGCTATAAATATTATAAAAACTAATCATATCCAATCACTCAAAAGCTATAGAATTGCTAAGTGACTTATTCTGAACTTCAAAAATAATAGTATAGAAGTGTGGATTCCTTCAGAAATATAAAAGACAAACATAGATGTCGAGCAGAAAACCAACTCGAAAGCCTCTCAAAATTAAGATACAAAAAGCATAATGAAATATATCTCACATTTGAAAATTGATGAAATTGAACACAAATCATGTCAATGTGAATTGTAAATACTCATAATAATTTGAAAATCTCAACACAAAATATATCACAAAAAGCACTCACAAATATAATACAAAATCTGACACCATTTTTACTACAATTAACTAATGTGTTACAAAATTTTCAACAAAATGAAACTAGCCTGAAAAGATTAAACTGAAGCAAATTAATAAATTCAACAAACTTTACGCTGACCAAATAAATACACAATTTTCAATAACATTAACATGTACTAAAATTTGTCATTGAAACACTAAATATAGATCTGAAATACGCAGTAAGTACAAAGGAGCAAAGTAACTCCAATACCAATTTTTACCTACTGAAAATTAAAATCTCATTCGACAAAAAGTAATTAATAGAATCGAATCATACCATAATAATTTTCAAAATATAAAACATACAACTGAAAATAAACTTTTAATGAAGAATTTGAACAAAACAAAATCATTCATGAACCCATTACATCCACAATTAACTATGACAAATCTGATAAGGAATCAAAATAGGTATTCTGGAAACTAATACAAAAACAAAATTGACAAAATGCTCTATGGTACAACTACGTATAAACAATTATTCCAGATTGAACAGAAACTTTACGAAATGAAATTAAAAACCAACAAATAAAAAAGTGAGAACAAAATAACTTCACAAAATAAATGCAGAGTTTATTCAACAAACCAGGATAACGAATATTTCATCGACATTATTTTTTTCAGGTGACTAAATAAGAGTGATACAAAAATAATGATAATTTTTGAATATTTTTCGTTATATAAAGATTTCTGTTCTCCCCAGAAAAAATAGAGTTGCAGTTCGAACCTCTTCGAACATTTCTGCGAAAACAACATTAAAAACAAACCTCATCAGTAGAAAGCTTTCTGAATTGATTGTAGCGGTAATTGGCGAAAAATGTTCCTGCTTCTGAGAAAAGGAAAGAAGTAAAGTTGAATATTTTATACCCTCAACGTGAAGGCTCGACGTTCAACCAATTATGTCAGAGGGTGGGGATATTTCACTTTTTCCGAGTTATTAGTCAAACAGTTAGGGTATTACGTGACGAAATGGCATAACGCGACATAATTCAACAGGAGCGTTACATGCGATTTTCGCAAAATAAACAAAAGCAAATGATCCGTGGTTCGCAGACCTTCCGGCGAAATTAAACTTCCACGACTCACAAACGTGTCGTTAAGCCTCGCGGACACGATGCTAGTAAAGGGCGTGTGCATGCTGAGGAATCGGAGAAAACATTCCAGTGGCGTACGTACGATCATTCTGCAGTGCAGTGCCAATTTTTTAAACGAATTTCTTTTGTAATGAAAAGAAAATTTAGATCATTTCCTTTCCACTGAACTGTAACGACATAGAGCTATAAATACAATACACAAAAAAATACAAGTTTTTTTCAACATTATATCCGTAGTAGTACCACTTCACTTTGAAGCATATAATAATAATAATAATAATTATAATATTTATTTGCATAAACAAAATACAATTTAATCATGCAACAAGGTATAAGTTTGCATTGCATTCTTCCATACCACCTGTTTTAATTTGAAGAAAACAACTGTAACCTGCTAAACAACATTACAAAAAAACAATCAGAACATAATATCAAATATAAAAGAAATGATTACAAGAAAACTACAATAAACATTGGATACCAAATAATATTTTTCGAAAATAATAACTGCAATGAAGAAAACAAAACAGAAAACTCCGTAAAGGAAACCGCCTCAACTAATCCAGGCTCTAAGAATAAAGTTTCTCACTTTTCGTTTGAACGTTTTAACGTTGAAACCGGCATTCAATAGTTCGAAGAACTTGTTCATAATTTCTGGAGCACAATAATCAAAACAGCCTTCAAACTTTGATGTGTGGTGCCTGGGAGTACCATAGTGCCCCCTGAACCTCGTATTCACCGTGCCTTTTTCCTATTTGATCGAAAAGATATTCTGGACATTTATTTAGAAATAGTTTAAAAAAAAATGCTATGTACGAGTACTCAAACATCAACAAAAAAATTGAGATTGTGCACCAATAGAGTTTGCATTCCTAAGTATGTTCTACGACAGGGTGTATTTTTCTTCATACAGTGGTGGAATTCTTATATTCAAATGATCATTTAATCAATTGACAGTGTTTTTTATTCTATTCACTAGCTGACCCGGCAGACTTAGTGCTGCCTCAATCGAAAAATAAAAAACCTGAACTTTTGTATAAAATAAACTTGAAACAAACAAAAGGCGACCGTAATTAATTTTAAAAATTGAAAAATTTGAAGTTTTATTACTATTTTCGAATAATTACACATGATGTTGCTTACAAAACTGAGTTTTCCTGAAATAGTGGCTATTTATAAGGTTTCAATTTGATATTATATCCAATGCTATTTTGAACTTCTCTAGTCTAGTAAATTGTTGTCTTATGAACAATTTGTAATTCTTAAACTGTTGGATTATGAGCACAACACTTATCAACTTCCGCATCTGAATTGCCCATTAAATTCGTAAAAATTGATGATCTGCACCTGGTAGTGGTAAACGCGTCCACAGTATTTAATAAATCTGTCCTTAAATTTTTAATTTAACGCTTACAATATCTACAAATTATTGTCATTTCCTTCATTGTTACCGATTTGTCGGCACAATAATCTGTTGCCGGATCATAGTGGAATGCACCTCGTTCCAGAATCACAGGAGCACTGCGTCTGCGGAATCGCTTAAATTACTTACATATGTTATGCTCGCTGTTGTTGTGTTTGATGTGCACCAACTCGTTGCATTCTAAGCCTATCTACTTCATTGTCACTCAGTAAAGAACGCAGTTCTATCATAGCACTACGACTATGTTTTTGATCTGTCTCTCCCTGGTCATCAGTACGGTTAGCACGTGAGGTAGCCTTTCGCACATTTGACTGACTGCGATGACCTAAGTCAGGTTCGTCTTCTCCTCGGCATCGTGAATTGTAATTTACGATGAAAGTGAGAAAAGTTCCAGCTCACTTAGCAGTAAAGTGTCACTATCACAAAAGATCAACAAATAAAACAACATATAACTTGAAATGTCACTATCACAAAGGATCACATTCATAGCTGATCACAACAGGAATCGTCACTCACAAAGATAGAAGGATGCACTCTTTCTCTGAGGTATCGATCGACATAGAGGATGGATCGACATATTAGTTCGTTGTCGAATGTCAAATAGTATGGCTGCGGTCATAAATTTAATTTGTGACAAAACTTAAGATTTATCAATCTACATAAAAATAATCTGATAGATAGTTAACAACTGTAGTTAATCTACCAACTGTAGTAAGCTAACATCAAGTTTATTCTTCACCTCCTGATAATAAATACTCAGTTAAAAAGAAATGAAAGTTCTAATAATTGAATATTAAAATAAATTAAACTCTTGGCTTAATGTTTCACGATTTATTTAACAATATGTATAGTCAACATGTTTCGAGCGTCAGTCTTGAAAATGAGCTAACGCTCGAAACATGTTGACTATACATATTGTTAAATAAATCGTGAAACATTAAGCCAAGAGTTTAATTTATTTTAATATATATATATATATATATATATATATATATATATATATATACATCATACAATCATAAGAGCGTCAATGTATTGTGATTTTACCATCAATAGAGCGTCAGTTGTAATACGGCGTCAGTATACTGACGCTCTATTGCACTCCTATGCCAACGGGTTCAAAATATTACCTTCTTCCTGTTGTATCAATATTTCGATGACGCTACATGACGATAAAATGTATAAAATATATTTGAAGCGTATATTTGCAGTTCGGCGATGTTCCGACGACAGCGCTGCTTCAGGTAAGAGTATACTTCGTAAATGAATAATTCAATATTTTCATTCGCGTATAAAGCGTCACTCCATGTGGCAACATCGCGAATGATATTTGTTCAAGATAGTCGATCGAGATGTATCCCAACGGCAGGTTCTTCCCGCCGGAATATGTAAGTACATTATAATTATAGGTGATTGAATTAGTACACTGAATTACTTCTATTTTTTCAGTATTCGTGTACAAGTCATTCAAACAAAAACAGGAAATATCACAATTGGTTTTGCAATAGGCCTCTCTCACCACAAAAAATGGATTCATTACAAGTCATGCAGACAGACAGCAAGTCTATTTCACCAACAGATGTGAGTACTTTACAGTTTTTCATGGAAAATATCGAACTTTCATTTTCACATATTACTTTTTAATATATTGTACTTCTGTACCCTCGCTCGCTGCAGGCATATGGAAATTTAACACACTGCTAAATTTGATGTTTGAAACCACATGTAAAATGATTTGAATGTTATTCGAAAATGCTTTTCTAAATTTCACTGAAAAGTGTCATTTTCTCGACATAATTATTCGCGTAATTAAACCATTTTCATAGGTGTTCTCGAATAAGTTTGTGCAGGTGACCAACTATCTAATGAGAAACTATCAATTTCAGAGCAGTTGTGTAAATAGATAGATAATTACGTATTTCAAATTATTTGTAAGAACTCTTTTGATGGTAAGTTACTATCGCAAAACATGTCGACAAAATGCAGTTCTGTGGAATTCAACCAAATGTTTTTAAATGCAGTATGAAACTTGCAGCATTATCAACGTTTGGAAAAATTAATAACAGCAAATCAGTAAAAGGTTTGTATTGGAATATTTTTTTCTCAAATTTCCAACATATCCGACATTGCGAAACAGTTTTGGTGAACATTATCTCTTGAAGATGTATGCATTTTGTGAGCACATAAATGAAGATTTTTTTCATCCGTTCATTCATTTACGGTACTAACCCTAAAGTTTAAAAAACGAAATTATTAGGTAAATGAAATATAAGTAAATAAAATATACCTTGAGTAATAGTTGTAAAAAATATGTAAGCAATAGGTAAATGTTTGGAGAGAATTTCGAGAAATTAGTGCTTGGTGTCTGGAGATGAAAGAAAGGCGATCTTTTTTTTGCATACACGAGGAACATGATTGTTCAGTCTGATACTCTAATTTAAAAACCCTTGTTTTTGATGCTTCAGAGATAACAATATTATCCTTAAATACAATTGTACGCTGAACTACGTGATTTCAAGTGAATACTGGTAATCAATGGGTTGAGATCAAGTAGTTTATGACATTGTCTCATATTTATCTTTAATTAATAGGAGCTCAATAATTATCACACACCATTTTTATACATCAAAATCTGAGGGAAGCTCAATACAGCCACCTAGGCTTTTTATGCTTTTACACATTTTCACGTTATCAATATACAACAACAATTTTGCGATACTATTTTGTCCAATATTGTTTATGAAAAGATTAACTAACAAAGGTCCCAACACTGAACTCTGCGGTACCCCAGAAGTAACTGAGAATGAAGAAGATCTAGGGCCTTATATTTCCACATAAAAACCTTTCAACGAGTAATCTGAAATAAATAAGATCTATGATCAAATCTTCAACAGACAGTTATAATATTATGTTGTTTATGAAATTCACAAACGTAAAAAACGCAATTATTATTATTTCATCTTAATACTAGGTATGTTGAATGATGTATTCAATTCTATACTAGATGTATTCAATAATAGAATGGTCAAATAATTGAAAGTGAATACTTAATTTGATTCCAAAAAGAACGATGACTAAAAAAAATCTTTTTCAGTCATCGTTATCACTGTAATACACTAGCACATATTTAAATCAATTAACTAAATTTTGGTTGACAGGAACGAACTGAACGAATAGAAATAGCTTACTGTAACGACGGGGTGGAGAATACGAGATTTTCGCTCCAAAAAGTAAGTATAATGCTAGGTGAATATTTTTTTTCAAATGGTAAACAATTTTATTATTCAAGGAATCATGGAATATATCAAGTCCTTTAAAAAATGATGATATATTAAATCCTTCACAAGTTGATGATTTATTGAGTTCATCAGAAGATGATGATGTGTTGAGTCCTTTAGAAGACGACGAAGATTATCACCCAAATTCATCCGTAAGTATTTTTTAGTTGAGTTTGAAATGAGTTATTCAACATCCAATGTTTTTTTTAGAGTTCATCTGAAAGCTACCATTGTGTGGAAGAAATTAGCGAGATATCTAAGAAAATTTCAAAAAATTCCACTGCCTCTTCAAAAAACCTTGCAGAATTTGGAACAGAGACAGATATGAACACCAGAGAATCAGATATGAATTCAAAATTAGGAAAGCTAAAAATGAACGGAGAAAAACGCAAAGGAAATAAGGGAAAAGATTATTGCATTTACTGTGACAACCTAGTACTCAATTTTGCAAGACACATACAGAACAACCATTCATATGAGGTTGAAGTACGAAGAATTTTTTCTTTGCCTCCAAAATCGAAAGAAAGAATAAAATTACTGAGCAATCTCAGAAAACAAGGGAATTTCATAAACTCTTCCAATATAAAAAAGCCTGTCAGGGCATCATCAATAAATGACACAAACGTGCTTCCATGCACTGACTGCATGGGTTTATATTCGGTCAAACAACTCTGGCGCCATAGACAGAAGTGCTGTGCAAATGCTGACAAAAATCACAGGTCTCTCGGTCAAAATATGTTACTAGCACTTCTCAAAATTGATCCCAAATTGAGGGAAGAAGTGTTTCCTCGAATGAGGGCCGACAACATATCGTTGCAAGCAAAAAAGGGTCAATTAATATGTGCATTTGGGTCTCGTTATATTACAACACACAGGGAAAAACAGTTAGCTATCGTAGCCTCAAGAAAGATGCGCGAGCTTTCAAAATCACTAATTGAAGTGAGGAAATATGATGCATCCATTAAAAACTTGTTTGAAGCCCTACAACCAAAATATTTCGACTCTATTGTGGATGCCACGAAAATAATTGCTAAATATAACTGTCAGGAAGACAGGTTCGATTCGCCTACTTTAGCTCTCAATATGGGAACAACACTTAAACAGTGCTGTAATATTGCGATTGTGTTTGTTTTGAAAAGAAAAGAAATTTGCTCTTCAATTCCTGCAGCTGAAGCAGAGGCCAATTTAAAGACAATGATTCATCTTATTGAAACAAACTGGTGCTATGAGATTTCTAAAAAAGCAGCTATTGATCTAAAAACTAAAAAATGGAATAAAGTCACAATTATTCCTCTTGCCAGTGATCTCAAAATATTTAGAGAATATTTAGTGAAAACTGTCGACCTTGCCATTAGAAAATTGGATAAAGAAAATACAGATAAAGAATCATATTTAGCCCTGATGGAAGTTATCTTTTGCAGAATAATTCTTCTCAACCGAAGAAGACTAGGAGAATTAGAAAGGCTGCCTCTATATTCATATGAAAACACAGACAGTCTCGAAAATAAAACTTATGAAGAATTTGCTGAAGTTGTAACTCCGTCTGAAAGAATTTTATTGAAAAGTCTGAAACGAATTGTGATAAGGGGTAAAAGAGGTCGTGGGGTTCCAGTGCTTTTTCCCTGTGATGTTCAAAATAATCTGAAGATTGCTTTGAAATGCCGAAACAAAGTTTTCGATCAAAATAATACATATCTATTTGGAAATCCAAAAACCTCGTCGACTATCAGTGGATACAAAGTTTTGAAGAAGCATGCTGGTCGTGCTGGATTAAAAAACCCTGAGGCCATAACGTCCACCAGATTAAGAAAACATCTTGCTACGTTGTCACAATTGTTCAACATGACAGAGTCTGATATTGAACAGCTCGCTTCTTTCATGGGCCATACTGTTGGTGTACATAGAGGTTCTTACAGATTACCCAATGACATCTTTCAAACTGCTAAACTTTCTAAAATTCTCTTACTAATGGAGAAAGGTGATACCTCCAAATTCAAAGGAAAGCAGATTGAGGACATTGAAGTGGATTTCGAAAAAAATTTTTTATCTGATGAAGAAAATGAAGAGAAGGAAGATGAAAGACTTTCAGAAGAAAAAGAGATAGTTCCGAATATAATTGGTCCGGTCGGATTAGCACAGGTCGGGTTGGATCAGGAAAGGAGTCGTACAAAAAAACGTGTACTTGTACCATGGACGCAAGATCAGAAGAATATTATTCAGACATTCTTTGCCGAACATATTAGGAAGAAAAAACCTCCCAGGAAACGGGAATGCGAGCAATTAATAGAAAATTACCCAGAAGTTTTCACCAACAAAAATTGGAAGAAGATAAAAGTCTTCATTCAGAACGTTTATACGAAAAAATAAGTAGAAATTGGCAATGCTTCAAAATTTTGTAAATCGAATTAAGTTTTCAGTTCTAGTAATTAGCCTTAAGTTATGAAAATAATAATATTTTTATATGTCCAAGAATGTAGGAGTATACAATAAATTTTGTGTGAACCAAACATATTTGAATGTGATTGGCCAAAAACAAATCCTCCTGAAATATTAGTATTATGAAACATTGCGTACGTGAATTATGAAAATAGTGGCATAGACTTCGAAATTTTTAATTCAACATATGTTTCTCTGAAAATATCTGATAGTAAAATTTCAATGAATTTCCAATATACTCTAGTTTATACATTTATTGTATCTCGTATAAAACAACGCGTTAAGAATTAGTTGCAAAAAATTTCCCTATAGAATTGAGTAAAAAATTGGGTTAAAAACAAATTTTCGGTTGAAATTATTGATTATACAAAACAAAAGGTGATCAGAAAAATCAATGAATATTTTGTATATTCTACTTTATTGAATGACTGGAAGGAGATCTTGTTAAAACAGTCGAGATCGGCGGAGAGATGAGAATCACCAATTTTCAGTTTCGGATAACTTTACAATTTATGTATTTTTTAAAAATAATAACTCTCTTGGGTAAATTTTTATGAATATCATAAGATTCAAATCTGAATCATCTCGGAAAAATTCATTATTTCCGTGAATTCAGATATAATGGACTACCGCGAGCTCTAACCCAAACTCGTAGCATTTAAGCTTTTATCGGAAGGTCTATCTAATTCGATGCCTTTCAAATAATACAATCAAGCATATTCACATAAAAAAAGGCCTAGCTGCGTACAGCCATACCTCTGCCTTGCAGTCGTTAAATATCGTCAAATATATCTGACTAAATAAGAACAACAATATTAGAAGTATATTAAGAATTATTAATTTAAGTATAGTAATTAAAATAATATTATGTATAGTGATATACTTGTATTTGTAATATAAAATTAAATTGTAATTAAATTAGATAAATTAAACTAAATAAAAAGAAACGGTATTTACATACGATATTGAATATTCTTATTCAAATCGAATCAAAACTCTCTAAGTTGATATTTGAAATTGCTGTCAAATTTTCGAAAAAGGAAGTGAAGGATTTTCATATATAAACTGTCTAAACATTTCTCATCTTATAGCTGTATAGACAGCACTACTCGTCAAAGGCAATTTCTAACACAAATTGCGGCATACAATATGTCGACTTTCTACCACGAAGCGTGTTGAACCACAATGTAAAAAGCATAAATTCATTTTTGCTTACACAAGTCTTTATGTCCATCTTTTCTCGTAGTGTATCCTAAAATTGAGCTTTGAAAGATATATGGAATACCGGCAACGCTGTGTGACGATATAATGCTGCCGAAACAAACGATTGAAATATATATTGACGCTCCATAAGCGATAGTAAATGAAAAACTGTATATTTTGGTTGACGCTTTATTGACTCTGTAATGTAAAGGCGCCTCTAAGCGGCAAAATGATAATAAACGAAATATCTGCCAAACGTTTCACAAAATGAATATGATATTACGGAGTATATATATAAATATGTTATCAAAAAGAGGAAAAAAAATTAAAAATCATGTTCAAATTTATCTGACG